>OU896710.1:4817598-5006096 GCA_918026855.4 Phaedon cochleariae | reverse complement strand
GCAAAAATTCCTGAAAATTGCAAAAATCGCAAAAATTCCTGAAAATTGCAAAAATCGCAAAAATTCCTGAAAATTGCAAAAATCGTAAAAATGACTGAAAATTGCAAAAATCGCAAAAATTCCTGAAAATTGCAAAAATTGCGAAAATTCCTGAAAATTGCAAAAATCGCAAAAATTCCTGAAAATTGCAAAAATCGCAAAAATTCCTGAAAATTGCAAAAATGACTGAAAATTGCAAAAATCGCAAAAATGACTGAAAATTGCAAAAATCGCAAAAATGACTGAAAATTGCAAAAATCGCAAAAATTCCTGAAAATTGCAAAAATCGCAAAATCCTGAAAATTGCAAAAATCGCAAAAATTCCTGAAAATTGCAAAAATCGCAAAAATGACTGAAAATTGCAAAAATCGTAAAAAGAACTGAAAATTGCAAAAATCGCAAAAATGACTGAAAATTGCAAAAATAGCAAAAATTCCTGAAAATTGCAAAAATCGCAAAAATTCCTGAAAATTGCAAAAATCGCAAAAATTCCTGAAAATTGCAAAAATCGCAAAAATGACTGAAAATTGCAAAACTCGTAAAAATGACTGAAAATTGCAAAAATCGCAAAAATTCCTGAAAATTGCAAAAATTGCGAAAATTCCTGAAAATTGCAAAAATCGCAAAAATTCCTGAAAATTGCAAAAATGGCAAAAATGCCTGAAAATTGCAAAAATCGTGAAAATGCCTGAAAATTGCAAAAATTCCTGAAAATTGCTAGAATTCCTGAAAATTGCAGAAATAGCAAAAATAGCAAAAATTCCTGAAAATTGTGAAAATTGCAAAAATTACTAAAAATTGCAAAAATCGCAAAAATTCCTGAAAATTGTGAAAATTGCAAAAATTGTGAGAATTCCTGAAAATTTGCAAAATTTCCTGAAAATTGCGAAATTTCTGAAAATTGCAGAAATTGCAAAAATTCCTGAAAATTGCAGAAATTCCTGAAGATTTCAAAAATTGCAAAAATTCCTGAGAATTGTAAAAATTGCAGAAATTGCAAAAATTCCTGAAAATTGGAACAATTCCTAAAAATTGTAAAAATTCCAAGTTCCTGAAAATTGGAAAAATTCCTGAAGACTGCAAAAATTGCAAAAAATCCGGAAAATTGTAAAAATTCCCTAAATTCCTGAAAATTGCGAAAATTGCAAAAATTCCTGAAAATTGCAAAAATTCCTGAAAATTGCAAAAATTGCAAAAATTCCTGAAAATTGAAGAAATAGCAAAAATTGCAAAAAATCCTGAAAATTAAAAAAAATTGCAAAAATCGCAAAAATTCCTGAAAATTGCAAAAATCGCAAAAATTCCTGAAAATTGCAAAAATCGCAAAAATTCCTGAAAATTGCAAAAATCGCAAAAATTCCTGAAAATTGCAAAAATCGCAAAAATTCCTGAAAATTGCAAAAATCGCAAAAATTCCTGAAAATTGCAAAAATCGCAAAAATTCCTGAAAATTGCAAAAATCGTAAAAATGACTGAAAATTGCAAAAATCGCAAGAATGACTGAAAATTGCAAAAATCGCAAAAATGACTGAAAATTGCAAAAATCGCAAAAATGACTGAAAATTGCAAAAATCGCAAAAATTACTGAAAATTGCAAAAATCGCAAAAATTCCTGAAAATTGCAAAAATCGCAAAAATGACTGAAAATTGCAAAAATCGTAAAAATGACTGAAAATTGCAAAAATCGCAAAAATGACTGAAAACTGCAAAAATCGCAAAAATTCCTGAAAATTGCAAAAATTGCAAAAATGACTGAAAATTGCAAAAATCGTAAAAATGACTGAAAATTGCAAAAATCGCAAAAATTCCTGAAAATTGCAAAAATCGCAAAAATTCCCGAAAATTGCAAAAATCGCAAAAATCGCAAAAATTCCTGAAAATTGCAAAAATCGCAAAATCCTGAAAATTGCAAAAATCGCAAAAATTCCTGAAACTTGCAAAAATCGCAAAAATGACTAAAAATTGCAAAAATCGCAAAAATTCCTGAAAATTGCAAAAATCGCAAAAATTCCTGAAAATTGCAAAAATCGCAAAAATTCCTGAAAATTGCAAAAATCGCAAAAATGACTGAAAATTGCAAAAATCGTAAAAAGAACTGAAAATTGCAAAAATCGCAAAAATGACTGAAAATTGCAAAAATCGCAAAAATTCCTGAAAATTGCAAAAATCGCAAAAATTCCTGAAAATTGCAAAAATCGCAAAAATTCCTGAAAATTGCAAAACTCGTGAAAATGACTGAAAATTGCAAAAATCGCAAAAATTTCTGAAAATTGCAAAAATTGCGAAAATTCCTGAAAATTGCAAAAATCGCAAAAATTCCTGAAAATTGCAAAAATCGCAAAAATTCCTGAAAATTGCAAAAATGACTGAAAATTGCAAAAATCGCAAAAATGACTGAAAATTGCAAAAATCGCAAAAATGACTGAAAATTGCAAAAATCGCAAAAATTCCTGAAAATTGCAAAAATCGCAAAATCCTGAAAATTGCAAAAATCGCAAAAATTCCTGAAAATTGCAAAAATCGCAAAAATGACTGAAAATTGCAAAAATCGTAAAAAGAACTGAAAATTGCAAAAATCGCAAAAATGACTGAAAATTGCAAAAATAGCAAAAATTCCTGAAAATTGCAAACATCGCAAAAATTCCTGAAAATTGCAAAGATCGCAAAAATTCCTGAAAATTGCAAAAATCGCAAAAATGACTGAAAATTGCAAAACTCGTAAAAATGACTGAAAATTGCAAAAATCGCAAAAATTCCTGAAAATTGCAAAAATTGCGAAAATTCCTGAAAATTGCAAAAATCGCAAAAATTCCTGAAAATTGCAAAAATGGCAAAAATACCTGAAAATTGCAAAAATCGTGAAAATGCCTGAAAATTGCAAAAATTCCTGAAAATTGCTAGAATTCCTGAAAATTGCAGAAATAGCAAAAATAGCAAAAATTCCTGAAAATTGTGAAAATTGCAAAAATTACTAAAAATTGCAAAAATCGCAAAAATTCCTGAAAATTGTGAAAATTGCAAAAATTGTGAGAATTCCTGAAAATTTGCAAAATTTCCTGAAAATTGCGAAATTTCTGAAAATTGCAGAAATTGCAAAAATTCCTGAAAATTGCAGAAATTCCTGAAGATTTCAAAAATTGCAAAAATTCCTGAGAATTGCAAAAATTGCAGAAATTGCAAAAATTCCTGAAAATTGGAACAATTCCTAAAAATTGTAAAAATTCCAAAAGTTCCTGAAAATTGGAAAAATTCCTGAAGACTGCAAAAATTGCAAAAAATCCGGAAAATTGTAAAAATTCCCTAAATTCCTGAAAATTGCGAAAATTGCAAAAATTCCTGAAAATTGCAAAAATGCCTGAAAATTGCAAAAATTGCAAAAATTCCTGAAAATTGCAGAAATAGCAAAAATTGCAAAAATTCCTGAAAATTAAAAAAAAAAATCCAAAAATCGCAAAAATTCCTGAAAATTGCAAAAGTTCCTGGAAATTGTAAAAATTTCAAAAATTCCTGAAAATTGGAAAAATTCCTGAAAAATGCAAAAATTGCAAAAAGTCCGGAAAATTTTAAAAATTCCTAAATTCCTGAAAATGGCAAAAATGGCAAAAATGCCTGAAAATGCAAAAATCGTAAAAATGCCTGAAAATTGCAAAAATTGTAAAAATTCCTGAAAATTGCAAAAATTGCTAGAATTCCTGAAAATTGCAGAAATAGCAAAAATTGCAAAAATTCCTGAAAATTAGAAAAATTTCTGAAAATTGCAGAAATCGCAAAAATACCTGAAAATTGCAAAAATTGCAAAAATTGCTGAAAATTGCAAAAACTCCTGAAAATTGTGAAAATTGCAAAAATTCCTAGGAATTGCAAAAATCGCAAAAATTCCTGAAAATTGTGAAAATTTCAAAAATTCCTAAAAATTGTAAAAATTCCTGAAAATTTGCAAAATTTCCTGAAAGTTGCAAAAATCGCAAGAATGCCTGAAAATTGCAAAAATTGCTAAAATTCCTGAAAATTGCAAAAATTCCTGAAAATTGCAGAAATAGCAAAAATTGAAAAATCCTGAAAATTAGAAAAAATTGCAAAAATCGCAAAAATTCCTGAAAATTGCAAAAATCAGAAAAATTGCATAAATTGCAAAAATTGCAAAAATTGCAAAAATTGCAAAAATTGCATAAATTTCAAAAATTTCAAAAATTGCAAAAATTGCAAAGATTGCAAAAATTTCTGGAAATTGCAAGAATCCCTGAGAATTGCAAAAATTGCAAAAATTGAAAAAATCGCAAAAATGCCTGGAGATTGCGAAAATTGCAAAAATTCCTGAAAATTGCAAAAATTGCAAAAATTTCTGAAAATTGCAGAAATTGCAAAAATTGCAAAAATTCCTGAAAATTGCAAATTGCAAAAATTCCTGAAAATTGCAAATTGCAAAAATTCCTGAAAATTGCAAAAATTGCAGAAATCGCAAAAATGCCTGAAAATTTCAAAAATTCCTGGAAGTTGCAAAAATTGCAAAAATTGCAAAAATTGCAAAAATTGCAAAAATTTCAGAAATTGCAGAAATAGCAAAAATTGCAAAAATTTCTGAAAATTGCAAAAATTCCTGAAAATTGCAAAAATTTTCAGAAATTGCAAAAATCCCTGAAAATTGGAAAAATTCCTTGAAAATCTGAAGAAAATTCACATAGACTAATTCGATGTCGAAATGAACGAATCTGTGGTGAAAATTCGTGAATTTTGGAAGATTGAGACGTAGTAGCCTACCGAAGTGCACCTATTGGCAATGGAATCGGAAAGCTGCCTTTGAGCGCCGATATCTCAAATACTATCTGTCCTATCGGGCCGATCATTGTCTCATTCGATTCAGCATGTCATTTTCTACTGAGAAATCAATAAATCGCGTGAATTCCCGCCGTTTTCTGGCACTTTCGGCCGTCCGAAGGTAGCTCGGTGACTATATCGTACTGGAGTCTCAGGTGGGGAAATGAAAATATTCATTTGGCCTATTAAAACACTGAAGAAATTCACATAGGATGTCGAAATGAACTGATCTGTGGTGGAAATTCGTGAATTTTGGAAAATTGTGACGTAGTAGCCTACCGGAGTGCACCTATTGGCGTTGAAATCGGAAAGCTGCCTGTGAGCGCCGATATCACGAAAACTATCTGTCCTATCCGGCTGATTATAGTCTCATTCATTCAGCGTGTCATTTTCTACTGGAAAAACAATAAATCGCGTGAATGAGTTGGAGTGAGACACTAGACGACTTCCTTCGTTATCGAGCCCCGCCTCCTTCGGACAGGATTTTTACTTCCCCCTTTACACCTTACATTTAGTTTGACCTTTTTCAGAGGGTAAACCCCTCCTTAATGCCTTTTACTCAGTTTCACCCGTCAGTTATAGGGTGTCTGTGTGGTGCATTTTTATAAAAGCTTGTTCAGAATGACAATGACCCAGAGCACCCTGAGCTAAACGACCTTGATTGGGGTGGATGTCTAATAATATACACATTTGAACAACGTATACAGGGTGTCTCTCCGGGAACAACATCGATCAATATACAGGGTGTTTCCTAACTACGGTTCCTAACTGCAGGGGGTGATTTGTTAGGTCATTTTAAGAAGAAAAGTTCCTATGAACATATGTCCGGAGTTGCTTCGTTTCTGAGATACAGGGCGTTAAAATTAAAGAAAAAAAACGGTAATTATAAAATATCATGAAAATTCTGGAACCGATATGGTTGAAATTTGGTACTTTTATTTGTCAAATTTCCTAAAATTTCAGCATGTCAAGTGTCAATAAAATTTTTGGCGGAAATAATGAAAAACTCATTTCTCCAATGCAGATGTTCATCATGATATACCTATGCAATACAGTGGCTTTGATTTTTTTTTTCTCGAAAACGAAGCTGAATATGAAAAAAATGCACGAGACCAAAAAGTTGTATTTTGAGTTGCTCAATCTAAACAAAATGAAAATTCACCAAAAAAAGACAGTGGCGTACTTTTTTTTCACAATATTGTTGGCTGTGGTGCCCACTGAGACGCCACTGGCCCCATTAATTTTAATATAAATAGGGCTAAATAAGCGCCATATTAGTTCAAATGAAAGTACCAAATTTCAACCAAATCGGTTCTAGGATATTCATGATATTTTATAATTACCATTTTTTTTCTTTAATTTCAACGCCCTGTATCTCAGAAACGAAGCAACTACGGACATATGTTAATAGGAACTTTTCTTCCTAAAATGACCTAACGAATCACCACCTGCAGTTAGGAACCGTAGTTAGGAAACACCCTGTATAGAAAACCATAGGTGGGCCGAATTTGAAAATTTGGTAGTTCACTATTGTTGATAAGTGCTATCCGGCTAAAATATTTTGAAGATTGTGACACTTCCGGTTGTACCGGAAGTGGACCCCAACTTCGTTATTTCAAATGGAACACCCTGTATCTTATTGCATTTATAGATTCTTACTGAAGAGCTGATTTCATCAATGCATCACGCTTGGGGTCTATCAAGAATGATTACAGAGATATAGGGTGTTCAAAATCGAGATTTTTCAATTTTAGGATTTTTTTGTGTCGAAACTATTCATTATCGATCAAAACTGCTTACATGTCCCTATCTTAACGTTCGATTCACTATCTACTGATATTTAATTGGAACAGATACAGGGTGATCAGAATTCTGAATCTTGAAGCACCCTGTATTTTTTCCAATAAAATTCCAGTAGATAGTGAATCAAAAGTTAAAATAGGGAAATGTAAGCCGTTTTGATCGATAATGAATAGTTTCGACACAAAAAAATCTTAAAATTGAAAAATCTCGATTTTGAACACTCTATATCTCTGTAATCATTCCTGATACACCCCAAGTGTGTACATTGATAAAATCAGCTCTTCAGTAAGAATCTAAAAATGCGATAAAATACAGGGTGTTCCATTTGAAATAACGAAGTTGGGGTCCACTTCCGGTACAACCGGAAGTGCCACGATCTTCAACAGTATTTAGCCGGATAGCACAGCGTGTCTAATTTCTAACGGCCCCCCTCTATATCTCAGCTATCAGTCGTGCGATCTTTACCAGATTTGTATCAGTATTAATAATCATCAATATGACCAGTTCTTCAAAGACAAACATCATTTCAGACAGTGCCGTGAATTTTCATTGAAATTAATAGGGGTCAGTTTTTTATCAAATCATATTAGGCAATTTTTCACAGGAAAACTGACCTCATAATATTGTTCTTCATGGTTCCAAACCCACATATATATGTGTATTTTCATAAGATCCCTATGAAGGGTTTCAGAAAAACAGGCACATCTAAAACAGCATTTTTTCGAACATAATAATTATTTACTCGGAAACGGTGAGTTCAACATAAAAAAGTATAACTCGTTTTTCCTTCCAAATCATGATTTTCCACCTACCGGAGCCATTGAACGTTCCAAAATTCGTAGTTGATTTGAAGTCACTATTTATTCGAGACTGAAAATGAAGAAAATGAAGCCAATCCTGTTGATTCGGAATTAGGTGATTTTTTGCATATGGAGGTTCGAAAGCATGAGGAACAATAATATGAGGTGAGATTTCCTGTAAAAAAATACCTAATATGATTTTATGAAAAATCGACTCCTTTTTAGTTCAATAAAAACGCACGGCACTGTCCAAAATAATGTGCATCTCTGTAAAACTGATCATATTGATGGTTATTCATACCACACCAAATTTGGTTGGAATCGCATGACTAATAAATGAGATATAGAGGGGGGCCGTTTAAAGTGAGACACGCTGTATATTGATCGATGCAGTTCCCGGAGGGACACCCTGTATACACAAGTAGTGGTATTTCAAAAGATTATTAAGACACCATTTCTCACCTGTAACAAACAACAAAATGTGCATAGGCTACGACGATCCAGTTATGGTGTGCCTTGATTATTTGGACCCTGAGTGGATCAGCCCAACTGGAATCTAAAAAAAAAAAAAAAATTGGTCAAGCCTGCATTCACAAATCGATAAAGAGAAAAAACTCACTCGTCATGCCGAACACTAAACCGACATCGTTCCTTATGAGTTTGTTGAGATCTGCTGATGAGTTTCTGGCGTGCCTGAGATCGAGCGAGGCTGTCCTAGAGTGACCGCGGCTGGTGAGGCCACGCAAATCTTGGGAGCTCCTGCTGTAGTTCGTTGATATGCCTAGACGAAGCTCCAACGAGGAATTCCTTGAATGACCTGCAATATCGTTTGAAACAGTGCTTTCATGAAGAACTGAACAAATTAATTCTTAGCTAAACTATCAATTTCTGAGGAATCTCCTGAAACAGGTCGATTTTTATTTTCAGTTTGCCACATTATTCTGTAAAATCAAATATACAGGGTGACATAGAAAAAAGTACATTGCATAGTGCCACACAATAGAGGACACTAAAATAAGGAAAAAAGTTCCTATGAACATGGGTCCGCAAGGCCTTCGGTTAGAAGATACGGGGTGTTGAATTTTAATTTTTTTAAGAATGGAAAAATGTATTGAAGTACAAGGGCAAAAATTTGAACATCTTCTAAAAACTTAATGTTTTGTTCTAATTAATCATATTTTTCATCATACCATTAAAATGTAATTGTTGAAGTATTTATCATTGTTTTTGCAAAAGTTACTTTGACGCTTTTTGAATAATTTGCGTGCATTGTCGGTTTTTAGATCCATTTGTACTGGAACCATTGCTTCTAGCGACTTGGACAAGGTATACCTTTCTTAAGTATAAAAGAAGGGATAACAAATTTTTTCCGTCGAAAATGACATACAGTGTATAGCAAAAAAGTTACGACCGATTCAATAGGGATGGAACCCTGTATGTAGCGCCCTCTATCAGTCATCACAAAACTAAGATTATATTTGACTTTAGCATGATAAAAAACCCCTGTATACCACATTTTATCCATTTCTTGCGTCTCTGGCTAAAGATATTCAAAGAAAACAAAAAAAAAAATTTTTAATTCAACACCCCGTATCTTTTAACCGAAGGCCTTGCGGACCCATCTTCATAGGAACTTTTTTTCTTATTTTAGTATTCTCTATTGTGTGGCACTATGCAATGTACTTTTTTATATGTCACCCTGTATACATGATGATTCACGTTGGAGTTATGACGTCCGCGACAATTTTTTCAAAACAACAATGGGCCTTTCCAGTAATGTAAAATGTTATCCTTTTTCGCTATAATGTTATGAAGGGAAGTCAAAAACGTTATCCTGACCACATATTTATCGAGAAAATCGAACAACAAATCAATTATTTAATATTGAAAATGCTTTTTTCTACAACTTGCGTGATTCACCCTATACCCGCACGAAATTTAGTTTGGGAAGTGTCATTTTCCCACAGTAGTGCGGGAAAAGTTTTCCCACACTAGTGCGGGAAAAACATTTATCTAAAATTCTCGCTACATATGAGTCACGGGAGACACAATATGAAAATTTTATATTTTTTTGTTGCAGTATTTAGTAAGTTTGTACAAAATCATCCATCAAATTGCACTTTCATTATGAAAATGAAGAAATATTAAAAAATAATAATTGATTGTTATATAAATCCGCCTATAGCCTTTAATTGATCTGACATTGTCGATCTAAATGAAAACCTAGTAGGCGACCTAGTGCGAGGAGCACTTGCCTACTAACTACCTAACTAGGTTGTCATCTAGAACGACAATGGATCTGATGTGGGAAACAATTGTTGTCATGACAATCGAAACACAAATTAGTTAGTGTAATTCTCAGAGTGACAGACAGAGCATTACTGGCATTTTCGATTTAGTGGAATTGCGATGAAAAACTTCCAGCTACAGCTATATCACGAAAAAAATTTATTTCATAATTCGATAGAGCTCACCCAAACTAGCTCACCACCGCAAACCGTTTCTTGCTGTGAGCTCCCTACGTTTTATAAAAAATTATTGAAATCCCCGATTTTTCGGACCTCTGAAAACGAGGCGATCATGTGACGTCAAAACCCTGATACTGAAACAAGACTATTCCAGACAGAGATGAATGATACATAATTTCTGACAGAGTGAATTAGCGCGAGATCACAGTTGAAAGAATTAATATATCAGTTGCCTCAGTCTCCGTCGGGCGTTTGGTATTTTCTTTTAACTATGGCGAGATGAGATTTCATAAGAGGGTCCGTTTTCAGAAGGTACTATTATTTATGTACAAAAATAAAACATTCCAGTTAATTTTTCGATCGAATTATGTCGTCAATCATTATTTATGTATAAAAGGATCATTATAAACATGGTTTGAGTTAAAAGTTCTACTAAGGTGTACACGCCCATTGCGATACAGCTGAGTTATTGCCAACGAAGTCTTAAGAAAGGTATGAGAAGCACTACACGGGATTTATTGAATGGAGCGATAGGAAAAAAGTGAAAACACCAAATAAAGAAGAAGTATTTTTGGCTTATTTCCTAGAAATGTCTGAAACCTAGAGGCCAAACACCATGGGCATGCTGGCTTCCGCAATAAGCTTACCTACATAATGCTTCAAACGACAAGGACATTAAGATGAAGCGTCTGTATAATAATCTGACGCGCACGAGTATTTCAAGGTCACGATTTTTTTTTCATTTCCATAAATTGATCATAACTTTTGGTCGCGTCCAAATCGTCAGTGAATAGGAGCTACTTGAGGGTTCACTTAACGTCCCTTCTCAATATCTGACGCGCAGGAATAATTTTTTCTTACCTATTCTCTATCCCTTCGTACGGCCACCCCCACCATGCAAACCGGCAGATTAATATTTTTCGGTTATCAGAAACACGTGGGGCGCATAAACTATCAATATCTGATGCACTAGAGTATTTCTATGTGACTGTTTTTTTTTACATTTTTGAACACCTGTAAACGCTCTCCCCACCAGTGAAAGGTCATAAATATATCATATAAACTTTGTTTCATTTTCGCATCTAATCTTCACAATCTGATACGTCCCCACGACGCTCGAGTAAATCCCTATTTAGCCTCTTTGCCTCCCCTACTATGAGTTATGATGTTATGATTTTGTTACTAATGGGGAAGTTTCCCTCAGATGAATTTTCATAAAATAAGTTCGGAACTCTCCAGTTTTATGTCCACGCTGTACAGAATGGCGACCGATAAAGTCCAAGTGGTTTTCATTTTCGAATTAAAGCAATTTCTAATTTTCGGGGCGGCAAACTGTGACGTACATTCTGAATCTAGTTTGGAAATAGCTGATGATGAAGAAAATAGCTAGCAAATAGCTAACGAATGTAAAACGAATGAAAAAAATAGAAGAAGTAAAACTGGTTAACAAAAACATACATAACCATAAATGCACTCGGAGCAGGAATGCAGAAGGTTGTTGGTTTCATTCTGACAGGTTATGGTTTTGTTATTTATGCATGGGTTGCGTGCAAGAACTGTCAGATGACCGACACTGGAGGCAAAACATTGAAACAAAACGCCACTTTTCTTATTTGTTTACAAGTGATCGAAATAGTTTTCCACAATTATTTTGGCATATGAATCGTATTTTTCCGCTATTCATCAATTCGCTCATGCCATCACATTGTGCTGTTGTAAAATGCACAAAAACTGCAGCGGAAGATGAAGGAATCCGTATGGTACATTGATTTAAAAGTAAGTACCTAACTATAGTCACTCACATATAGTTTTCATTTTTGAAACAAAACATTTCCTAATGAACTATGTGAGATTACTATTCACCTGAAAAATCATATTCCCTAGTCTCTTGCTGCATTTTTTGTGCATTGTACAACAGCACAATGCGAAGGAATGCTTGAATAACGAAAGAAACACGATTCGTATGCCAAAATATTGTGAAAAACTATTTCAACCTTTCGATTCCTCTGTAAACAAATAAAAAAGTGAGGTTGTGTTTCAATAATTCACAGAAGAGTGAGGTTGGGTTTCAATATTTTGCCTCCAGGGTCGGTCATCGTGCACGCGACCTATTGAAATATCTCGATCCTGAAGAAAAATATCATTGAATCAATTAATCAATATCGGCTACATTCAGTGATACTAGGGTCCCTTGATGCAAACTGACGTATTTGTCGTCTAACAGGGTACGGACAGACCCTCGTCTCCTCTCACTCTTAAGTGTTTGTGAAACAGTTATATAGTTCCATCCTTATTCAATTCTGGGGATAAACACTAGATTTTACACATTTGTTGTTTTTTAGGTCATTGGCGTATCATACGTTTTATATGAAATTCCTGATTCAACTATACCAAGATATTGATGATCTCGCATATTTTGCTCAATTTACCGATTTTCCTGTTCGGTCTCTTCATGTTTACTTTCCATGTTTTGAGTTTATCTTCATCTGTTGGAAAGCTTACAACTTTGAATTTGCCATCTAACTGATTGGCACAGCCTTACACAGCACATTTCGCCATTTTTTCAGAAGAGAATAGGAAAATATCGTATTCAGTAAATAATATATCCTTATTTAATCGTGAAATTTTTTCATTTTCTTGAATTTTATAATCATTGACATTCAGAAATCATTTGACACTGTCAATTTTTTTTCAATAATATATACAAAAAGTTTTAGATACGAATAATAAATATCATTACTACATGACTTGCCAAACGTTGTTTTGCTATGCACAATATTTCTAGAAACTATTCTTTCACTTAAATATTTACCCGCACACTGTATTTAATACATTTTATACTTCTTTTTAGCTCGGCTATTCATAAAAGCGTGTTCCTTTAGTTTTTCGAAATACTATTCATTTTATACTCCTTTTCAGCTCGGCAATTTATCTCTTCAGTTTTTTAAACTGTTATATATGTTCTACTTCTTCTCAATTCGACTGAGTATCTACGAACGCGTGTTTAATTGATTTTTTGAACAACTCAGATTCCAATTTTGATTTTTGAATAGAATCGGATCATAATTACGAAATTCGTTCGCCATATTCGATCCGCTATCTTGCATTTCCCAATTTTGACAGAAAATCAAAAAGTTCGACCCCGAAAACCCTCAGATACCAATCTTAAATAGAATCAGATCATAATTAGAAATTTCTTTCGATATATATTGGGTCCGTCATCTTGAATTGTCCAATTTTGACGGAACAATCATTACATGGATAATAAGTCTATGAATCATTATCTCGAACCCCGAAAACCTTCAAATTTTGAATAGAATCGGATCATAATCACAAAACTCGATCGTCATATGATCTTCCTCAACAAGTAAATACCCTGTACATACCTATTATTAAAATTTTGAATGATTTTCTGTAGCCCCCATGGATGTGACGTGACAGCAATGTCAGGGATGCCAGTAGACAAAACTAAAGTCTCTAGATCATTAAAAAAGAATGCAGCTATGATCTGTCCGTACCCTGTTAAGATGACTTCAACGTCAATTTCCATCAAGGGAACCTTAGTGATACTATCCTTCCTAATTTACTGCCATCGTTCAAAACAGAATGAAGCCGACACCCATGGCTCCTTCCTCTTGTTGTGTCATATTCTAACTCTGTGTGAATGTGGATTTTCAGAAAGTACATCATAGGAATGGCGGAGGAGCCAAGTTCCTTTTTTATTTATTTTTTTCTGAAGTGAACTTTGATCTTACGAAAAAAACTTCACAGTGAGATGAAAACCTCAATATGGGAAACTTCCCCATTGTTATAACCAACAAATCAAACAGTGTTACTACATCTCAAATACTCATTCACGAAAAATTTGATTGCTAATGTGTATATTACCAAGAGAAAAAGATGAAGCAACTGGCGCTAACACAGTGTTGCCAAGTTAAAGTACCTCATTCTCTGCACATAACTTCATTGTTCTCATTTCTCAATATTATTGACAAGACAGTGATGCTTGTACTAAAATCAATGGAAAATAGAACCAAGTAAGCAATTTAGTAGTGATTGATTCAAAATTTGTTCCTTTTCCTATGCTAGGTAGGTATAGGTAGGTACATATACAGTGTGTCCCCCTTAAGGACTCGCCACCCCTGTAAAATAGATATTATCTGACCTTGGCAAAAACTTTTGTTGTTGTATAGGTTGAAATGTCTATCCAACAAAAGAGTGATTTTATATTTGGACTGTTATCATGACCAACTGTGACCAACATTATTGACCCATCTTCCAGAAAGTACTATGAGGGTTTTTTTCACAAAAAATAATGGTGGATTCTGAATCCTGATCATTTGAATCCTACCTGTATCGATTTTCATCATCATAAAATACAGGGTGTCCGAAAAAACTAATAATATATATTTTTTTAATAGGTGATCAGAGAATTTAGTAATGTGGAATTTTTTGAAAGAACTAAAGACACATCATTATTGAGGATTACTTCAAGCATATCTGTATCAATTTTCAGCATTTTAATATACAATATGGTAAAAAGGATGAGTATGCAATATTTTTTATAATGATAATTCTTCATACAGAAAATAAAGATGAATCTGAATAAGATCACTTGAAACACACACAGGATGTCCCAAATAGAAATTGATTTTCAACAGCATCTGTATCAATTATTGCTGAAATGAAAAAATCGAGAAATGAGTTTCCAAAGAATCATATTAAAAACACTAGCAGTTATGTGAACAAACTATTGGTACACACGCAAATTGAAAAAATGTATAGTGTACCATCATGGAAATGTAAAATGAACTGTTTTCACCTTGGTAATATATAAAATTTGAAGCTTTCTGTCCAAATTGGGATCATTGTCCAGTCCATTGTGCATTTTATTGGCACCAGGTGAGAAGGGAGAGAAGGTGAGAGCAACAACAATCATGTTGATCATTTGAATTAGCTTGTTCATTTTGGCATTTTCAATAATTTTTAATATGATGGATTGATGAAAAAAATCTCAAAAAATTAATTGAAGGTATTCCAGAACCATATACTTCCAGATTTTTTTTTTTCTAGGAATGACTGGAAAGGCTCATTCTTCAATATAATTATCATATGAGTTTTAAAAAGTCATATAAAGTTTTTATATTCATTCAAGTAATCAAATGCAGTATAACAATGAGTTGTATGGAATGATTTCATTATGAAATATTGATTGCTTGCCCCAATACTATTTCATGGGAATAACAAAGTTGATTGATTGATATTAATTTTCTAATTAAATCAGATATTGGTAAAAAATCCATCTATCACAATGGAATGATACAATACAATTCACTACCAAATAACTTGAAGCTGATTAATAGGATTGAAAAATTCAAAAGAGAATTCAAGAAACATCTACTCCTGTAATATTGACATTTTATCTCATTTTTATAGTTTTCTTGTACAAGTACTATAGTTTTCAATTGGGTACCTAACAGCTGAGTCAATTGAGAATCATTTTCAGTTGAACTTGAAAAAAAAAAAGATTCTTTTCGAGTATGAGTCTTATTTTACTGTCTTCTTTATTTTATTTTGTCAAATATATTTATGTATTCACTATGTTCCCTGCTATAAACAAATGTTGTTTCTTGGGAATAATAAAGTTGATTGATTGAATTTGAAAAAAATGTATTCCATGATTCAAAATTTCATATACCTTATAAAAATTCAAGTGATATTTTCAATTCATTACTGACAAAATCAAATGAATGAATCAATCTCTAGGTTAGTATTGATTTATAGTAACTTGTAAAAGAGTGTAGAGAAATGTAGGAGTTATTATTTGTTCCATTTTGTTGATTGTTCTCAAATCTATTAGTGCCTTCACACATAAAATATTTGTACTTCATCAATTATACATTGAAAATACATAAGAATAAGTTTAATGAATAATTGAAATCAAGATTGCAACTATAACAATAATTGCAATTGGGAAAGTACATTAATACCAACCTTATGAGAGCCCTATGGAATTAATTTCATCAATAGTTATTATGCACACAAAAAATATCACCCATTTATATAAATGGTAAAACATATCACTCACATAATACCTACTGAAAGAACAAATTATCATCCTTCTACTGAAATTATCAAGAAAATTATGAAAAACAGACAATACCAGGAAGTAATCAAAAGAAGTCCAGCAAGTTAGGATAAGAAATACTTCCATCACTTTTGGAGGATCAGAAAGGTATATATAAATAAAAATATAAAAGATTAGGTTGTGTTACCTTGGGGCCTATTTTGTACAAATCCAGGAGGCACTGTAACCAGACTGTTTGTCTGCACAGGCCCATTATCACAGTGATCAGCCCCCCCAGTGCTAGTGGAAGGCTTGCTGGAGTCTACCTGCCCCTCAGCTACCCTAACATTCGAAGTTGTCTTAGACTGATGAACAGCTGTGGTCTCAACATGGGACTGAGACACCACATTGGGGTCCTGAACAGGAATATCTAGGAAATATTTTCACATTATTGTAAATTCAGTACTAGTACTAGACACTGAGTACTTACAAGGTGGTGGTAAATATCCATAAAATAATACATCCCCACATGTAGACTGAGTCAATTCTTCACATAACATCAATCTCCTGACCAAAGGTGCAATATTATAGTATTCAGCCTCATGTCTGAGAGTTTTTATGTCAACTCCTTTGAGTTCTACTTCCCTAGTCCGCAGATAGTTCAATATCACTGAAAACACTGTTGGGTCCCTATCAATGAATATTGCCCCTTTCTCATCTCTCAAGCTTGAAATCCTTCCGCTCAAAAGTGCACTGAAGAATGTATCCGGAATCAATGTGAGTGTTTGACGAGAAGTCGAGAATCTAGAAAATTAAAAAATATACGAAATTTCTCTAGTAGACGATTCGATTGTATACCTTTTTCCTCCAACATTCAGGTGAAGAATGTCACCAAAATGAGCAGGTTGCTGGAAAGACATTTTCAACAAGTAGAACAGTTGCAACTGCTACCGTAGGTTTTTATTATTATTTAGAAAGTTCATTTTAATACTTTAATAATAATAAACTATATTTCTTTCCTCCGTCAATATTTTTATATTTTGACAAGTGATAACTTGATAAGTGACTTAAGTGATCGACTGATCGGTGACATGACAAATTGACAGTGACATCTCTGACATATGACATTTGACAATCAAATAGTTTGACACTGGTGATTGATGAATTATGACAATAACCTTGTTTTATGACTGACGAGTCTTGTGCATGGTGTGCATGTGTTGAAGAAAGATAGAGACAGCCCATAGATGATGCATCTATCTAAGATGCCTAGAGACTGGTGTAACGAGTCCCCTATTCCATATTATTCCCAAAACCTGTACGACGAAATCGGCAACCAGCCACCTTGATGGCAAGCGAGAAGAAGATTTCTGAAACCGCCACGAGTAGCGCTGCTTCTCATGTCCAGCAGGCACAAAATACAGAGTTGCCGGTTGGCAAAAAAATTACCTAAATCCAAGATTTATTCTTCATAATTTTCACATTACTAGAAAATCTGCTATATACAAAGAGAAGAAATTGTCAATGACACATGATGGAAAAACGGATTTATAACTTTGACTTGTTTTTTATTATATTCCATTCAGGCGTGATGGAGTATTTTGAAGTATCATAATTTTCGCAATGTCAGTCATTTCTATCTGATGGAATAAGATGTTATACGCAAATCACGATACATTTTATGATGTAATTACTATCTAGGCCGCTATATGCCATATTCCAGAACCCGAAAGTCTCGAGTGAATTGCTCGCCAAAAATCGCTTCTTGGTCAATTCGTATAGGAACATCTAAACTGTCGTTCATGAAAAAGGGCGTTGTCATTCTTCTTGGTGTTGAAAATCATATGAGTAAGAGTAAGTAGTCAGACACATGATCGGTCCTAAATGCACATGTTTCATGTTTTCCAGTCAAATTTCGTGAGAGGCACAGCTTATAGTTGCGCTTTATTTGTACCATTCTGTTAGCGGTGGCGGGAACTGAATGACGTTTACAAATAAAACGAGAAACTTCATGGCATCATTTTCATGACCTTGCATGAGAGAATTGACATATAATGATAAGAATAGAATATAAAGGATTTATTCATATATTTGTGGTAATGGGAGAAACTTCTCTGAGATCAAGAGAATTCATTTAATCTGGGAATAAACATATGGAACCAGACTTACTTTAAAGAATCGTATACTTGTGAACCTTACGATAAGAATGTCTTCTTAAAGTCTTCTACCTTCCAAATGTTTCGTTTTTCGTTTATTCAATACGATTTTTTGACAAATGTCAACAGTCATTCCGCATCATTCGTTGTAGTCAAACGAAATGAAAAGTAGCAAACGGAATCGGAAAAGTTGCAAATAAAACGACACATTGAAGTGATTCCGGTGGCCGAATCGGACAAATGAAATTATATTTTATGGTCCTACTAGTGATCTAGATATTAATAGTTTATGTCAGTGTAATTAATGATTGGCACTTCTGTGAAAATGGTAGGTACCTTCAACAATAACGGCCCTGTATCCAGCTCCATGACATAAAACAATAGAAAATGTATGGATGAAACAGGCAAGTAATCATAATAGCAAGATTTCAACCATTTAATAGTAAAGAACAGAATTTGAGAGTAATCTTCTTAATAATGATTCAACCAACTGAGGTGATCCATCTTACAGTGGAGTGTAGGCAATAGGACAGGAGAAATTCATACAGTCTACTCCACCAAAACGATACTTTAATGTAATATCAATTCAAAGGGGGGACATGTTTCGAAGCTTCAAAGCTTCATCATCAGCTTTCCTATGTAACTATTAAAGCTGATGATGAAGCTTTGAAGCTTCGAAACATGTCCCCCCTTTGAATTGATATTACATTAAAGTATCGTTTTGGTGGAGTAGACTGTATGAATTTCTCCTGTCCTATTAATAATGATTGTCTCGTCCCACAGAACTTAGCCTAGTTCTGTGAAAATGCTCATGCTTCTGATAATTTCGGATTCAGACTGTTTATTTTTTGCAAACCAAGTGAATTTTACGATTTTGCACCAGTTGATTGAAGCAGATTCATGCTCTTGCATCATAATATTGATGAAATACTAACAAGACTGTGAATGCTGTGTCTCACGGTCCAACAATTCGATCAAACTACAGATCTGTGATGTCATCAGTGACGTCAATTCAAACAGCAGCGGAAATTGAGAATTTGTTCTAAATATTTGTCATGTTGAATCAAACAATAAGGTTAGGATGTTTGTTTTCATGGTTCCTTCATTGATAATCATTTTATATCTTGGGAATCAACAAGAAATACTATCATTAATATTATCAATACTTCTGAAATGCATGTCCTGGTAATTGGACTGAGGACCACTTCGGATAATTATAAGAATATTTTCGTCTTGCTTCAATACCCTTTTTTTTTTATTTTTTTTTTCAATTGCATACCTCGTTGGTCCCAGCAATGGGACCAAACGCCCCATAAGTCGAAACTTGTGCGGGGTTAGGTATACATACAAACACAAACATCCATGGCCTAACTAGGATTCGAACCTATGTCTCAGGTGGGAGTCCCCATACGAACTCAGCGCCTTCACGCTCTCGACCACCGAGCCGCCCTTGGTTGATTAGATACTTTGTTATGATCTCAGCTCATTTCTGGAGGTATACGTACACGCGCATATATATGGATTGATAAAAATCTGAAACATCTCTCATCCATCTTTAGGTAGTCTTGAAATTAACTATGGAATATCTTCCAGTCTGACTGACAATCAGGACTCCTCTTCGACTATTTCTTCTTCGAAGCCATTATATCTTATTGTATTATATCTCCCTCTTTTTTTAAAATCACTTCGCATCACAAATACAACACAAAATACTCACCATAGAATGAGTTTTTGTTTAATTTTTCCTTGTGATTCTTCCTATTTCAGAGAACCTACTTAGCCAATATTTTTGTTCAAAAATCTACAGATCGTGTGACGATTTCTTGACATTTCAAACGATTTGAGTCAAACAGGCAAGAATGACGTCACCTTGAACAAATTTGATCAAATTGTTGGATCGTGATCGAGACACGACCTTTACAAACAAAATAGGGTCACGATTTTTCCTCTGCATGAAATTACCATAAAAGTACAACTGGCAACGCTGGTTTGGTTTGACCTGGAAACGATGACATTCCAAAATGGCGGTTTCGGCCTTTTCGGGTTTTGTTTATAATTTGTTCTCTCGAATATCTAGGTATAGATAATTTGGTCCTATTTTAACTTGAATGAATTAATATAAAAGAACTTGAAAGTGTTCATGAGTGTTTTTCGTTTGTGAAGTGAATTTTGCGACTACAAAATGGATTCATTATACAACTGAACACCACTCACAAGCCAGGACTGCCAGGCCAGGAGGAAACAGTTTCAAATGTAGAATGTAGTTCACGTAAGTAAAATTTGTTCATACCTCAGATGTCCATACCATGACTGATCGAAAAGTGATGCAAGATGCAATAATTATCTGGCTTGAATTAATTGCTTGCACAGTTTACACATAAATACCTACAATGTGAAAATCCAAAACCTAATATATCTGTGGCACATTATTCTGTAATCTGTATTATTTGGAATAGGCCTGTAATGATTATTTCATCAAATTGGAATGTTGGATATTCAATAACATTTTTTGTCTAGTACTTATCTTGTTTCTTTTACTCACTTTTGTCCTGATCTGTGCTATTTGAAATTATCTTGTGGATTCTAAGCATATGTAGAAAACTTGAATAGATTTTCTCATAAATTATTTTATTGGATGAAATATTGCATGCAAAGTTGAATGTCTTTATTTTCAGGTTATTTTGGAGACATTCAATGAGGAGGAGAAAGTTGAAACACCTCTACTCACATTGATCACTGCAATTGGGAGCCCTGAGTATTCAAGTGATATTATGCACTCAAAGATTACCATAGCCTGGATTTACCCTTCAAAAATCTCCATCATGAAAAAATATCTTGGAACCTATGCCTCTTGGCCTGCATAATGCTGAAACACTATCTGAAACATGTCTACCAGAGCAGGGTCTCACAGAGTATTTTCCTGTTTTTTTGGCATGATACTGCCATGATCAACACAACCAATGAACTCCAGACTATTTTAGGGTATAGGTATGTATGTAACTTTTTATATTTTTAGCTAATAATTTTCCTTGCATGTCTGGTTCTTTATTTTTTCTGTACCCTCCTCCTCTGTAGGACAGTTTCTCTTGTTTTGTCATCATGAAATTTTGTAAACAGTGTTTTTTCTGTGACATCTTGATTTATACAAAAATATTTTACTCATGAAAATCATGGAAACTTCTTTGATTTTTCCTTGACCCTACTACAGTGTAGTCTCAATTACCACAAAAATTAACTCAACTCATGAATATACATGATTATAGTGCCTTCTAGGAGACCTACAAACTTTCTCCTGTATATTTATGACTAGGTAATAGAAAATTAGATTATTTATCCTTGGATTTGTCCTCCAAAAATACCTAGTATCTGTAAGATAGTACAATCTAGAGAGGCTAGGAACAAAAATCAAAAATATCTAGGTTATCTGATCATTTTTGCTCCTCTGGTACCATGGTGATGAACATCTGAATGGGTTGTTAATATTGGAGATTTTTTGTGAATTCCATTGACCCTGTGAAGAGTGACAGGAGAGTGAAGATTTTGAGTTCATTTAAAAGATGTCTGCAAGATTCTCTATAATTTTCATCAAATTCTGTTACTCAAGCATTTTTCATTGGTGATTACACTCAACCATTTTTTTTTTTTTGGTCAAAGTAAACTTGACATTTTTTATACTTTTTGTTTGGTTTCCTTCAGAAAATCCAACTCATAAAACTGACAGAAAACTCCTAATCTTCCTGAAAACATTATTATTCTTTAATTTTCAGGAAATAAAATTCTCATCTAAATGTCAAGTTCAGTTTGACAAAAAAAGGTCTTTATAAGTGAAAACGAGAAGATTTAGTATCCAAAAATACCCAGTCTGACAGAGTTTATCAAAAACCATGAGTGAAGGGAGCAAGGAAAAGAAGTTGAAAACTTGATGTTGTTTGATGGTGTAAATAGACAGTTAGTTATCCAGATCACGTGTCCACCATTGGTAACTGTCATTATTGAAGATACAAAATCATTCAAATTTTGCAAACTTGCAGTATTTTTAACACACTCCAAGATCGAAGGACAAAAAAAAACAATAATTGAGCATCTCTGTTTTTTTAAGTTTGAATGGAAAATACAATTTTTCACATGGAACCTTTTTTTTGTTATTATTCAAGTTTTAGAAAAAAATATGAAAAAAGTGTTTTCAAGAAGAAAGTACTGATAATAATGGTGATTGTGGTAGTACTTTTGCACTCATTAAGAGGAAAACAGATTATACCATTACCTAACATAATTTTTTCTGTTGTAGAATTGTGCATTAATGTTTAGCTGAAGATGACTAGCAACAAGGGCCCATGGGGATCTACTTTTGTCTGACAGGATGAGCCTCCCCACAATATTACTACTAGCTGAAGATGAGCCCATATAGGTCAAAACATGAACTATATCCAATTGATGAGTTTTGTGGAGACAACCTTGTGTTTTCTTCCTTTGTTGAATTGATCACTCCACTGAGATACCAATTACTTATGGACTCTACTGTGAAATAGATATCCTATTTATGATCTGCTATTTTCATATCTTCAAGGTTTCAGTTTGGTATTTGTACTCCTTGATATTCTAACAATGAATTTGAGATGATTTAAATTTTTTTCATTAAAATGAGTGACAACATTGTTTCTTTTTTTACTACTTGCCACACACCACACACATCTACATACAGTAGGTAACATAAATTTCTACTTGTCTCCAAGTAGTTCAACTAAATACTTTTGATTTGCCTGATAAGCATTATCATTATCTTTTTAGTTTTTATTTTTGACATATTTCAGAAAGATATCACCTGTCCTATATGCAGGGTGTTTCAAAATTCAGTATTGAGATATCAGAGGAATATCTTTCAGATCAAGATAATACTTTTTTCTATAAACATGTGTCACAAACTCTTCCTTTCCGATCTACAGAGTTGAAATTTCAAGATTTACTTTTAGTTTTCCAGATATTCAGATCAAATTTAGAACAATAGGTTAAATCTAGGTTATGTTTCAGGATTATTCACATCATACAGTATCTCAAGTGATTGTAAGAATCTATAGGGAAATATTTTTTGAGGAGTAAAACTTTTTCGCATCATAAACTCTTTCTGGATGCGCCACTGGTAGATTTTCAACTAAGAAATTGGTTTGTTTATATAGTTCACAATGAAAACGAAAAATACTGGAATGAATTGAATTTCAACACTCTTATTAGTCTTATTTCAACCTGAAAAATAAGTTCCTGAAATCTCCATAGTGAATTTTGAAACATTCAGTTTATTTGCTTCATGCTTTCTAAGTGAACAATGAGAATTCAAAAACATTGTTAAAAATTACAAGAATAGATTCATTTTGCTTGATTATAATTCACCATCAAATGCAATCTTTCCTGAAATCATCAGATAAAACATTGAGCACATGAAATTTTGAGAGAGTACCTACCTCAATATTCTATCCGAACCACAAAACACTGATAAAACTGCTACTTGAAAAACATTGAACCACACTTTGGCACAATTAAAATAATCATATATTTTTTCAACTGTGCTTCCGAATGGAAATAATGTAAAAGTTAAAATAAAATAATAAAAATATTGACATCTTCACATTTCATTCGAAGATCCAGTTAGCACTCAGCTCAGCAGTGAGCTCTGACACCACAGACCACCCAGGGTGGTCTGTGTTAGTGTGTTTGACTCTGACCTGCTGACCAGCTGACGCTGAGGAATTTCACGATCACAAATCGTGGGTATTTCACGGAACTAAAACACTGTGTTTTAGTTCTGTGGGGGTAATTTCGTGTTTTCAACAGAATGGCAGAATTCAGAATTTTTATTTATTGATTTCAAGGTTGGTAGAACTGATGACTATTTTGTAGAGGAAGGTTGCCTCGATCACACCCCTCGAGTGACCTTGAGTAACTCATGACGTAATAGGCCCTTTCTTTTGCACGAAAAGTGTAGCACTCTCGTACACTTCGTGTATGATATGTACGCCGGCGATTGGCCGGCGCATGTATTGAGTTGACAGTTGTCAGTATTTTCGAATATTTGAACCATTTTGAACTTAAAAATGTAAAAATGATAATTTGTTCGGTCACTTCTTGTTAAAATTCGTACAAGTGTAATGAGACTAGTGAATTTAGTTTGTGTTTCCATTATTAATTTCCATAAGATGAGTCTATTCGTGAGAAATATGGATTCAATTTTGTGGATGTAATTTTAATTCAATTTAATACCAAAACTTGGCGAATATGTTCTGCCCATTTCGATGCCGAGGATTTTGAACGGCACAAGCAGAATTGCTAAATCACACACCAAAGAGATGAAAATTCAAGGTAGGAATCCCATCAATAATACCAAATACAACAAGAGGAACACCATAAGTATTCAAGTTTGGAAAAATGATCAGAACCAGACCAGTTGTGAATATTGAGATTCTTGCTGAACGGGTAAAATGGACATCAGAAGATATCACACGTGTTTTCAAGTTGAGATATTTGAGCAAGAGTACGTTACCCAACGAAGAGGAGCTATGTTTATTTGAGAGATTCCTTGAACTATCCTTCATTATAGGTTCACTTATAATAGTAGTGTTATTTTTCATTAATTTTGTTCAGAATCATATTTTGTTATTTTTTTATGCTCAAATACTTCGATCAATTGCTCTGTTTTTGACTACAATATAATCAAACAATGAAATACTATTTCCTCTTGTATTTTCTATAGGTATATCTAGGAAAGTTTGTCAATTTTTCAGAATACAGAGTTATATTGATAAAATAAGTGATCTGTTGTGTACGAATATTGGTCCACTGCTACTACTTCTGGATCATCAGTTGATTATTCTTATATTTTCTGTAGTTTCTTGTTCACATTATCTGATTCGCAGGATATTTATAGGATGAGTATTGAGTAGGTTCATAATCAATGCATAAGTAATCACTAGCTCCATAATTATGCTCCATACCTAAAAACACACATACCTGGTACCACGACCTGGTAAATAGCCCCTGGAACAAAATTTCAGATAGGTATTCCTCTCTGTACTACTGATCCATCCAAAATTGCCTTCTCATTTCGAAGATTGAAGGTATTATACAGAAGTATATGTAAATATCCATATTTTATAATGGTACTTACTTATAATTATATAATATAAATTGATATAAATATGCTGAGCAGACCAAAAAGTTTGTATCATGTTTGTATACTCTATTTGGTAAACATTTCATGACATGTCGCTTTAAGGTTGACAACTTGTCACTGCTGTGACGTCACGAGTGACCGTTTCCCCCCTTGCCGCACTATCGATCGAGGCAACCTTCCTCTACAAAATAGTCATCAGTTCTACCAACCTTGATTGATTACGATCGTGGCGCCATCTCTCAATGAAAGGTGAGAAGTGTTACTCTCGTTCTGAATCGTTGTACACTTTTGTTACAAAAACAGTTGAAGAGTCGCTCCACCAGTCAACTTATAAACATCTCACATCTATCATAGATGAATCATAATAATAATAATAATAAATTGTCTTTATTTATATCATTACGATACAAAAAGGCGGAATTCAGCCGCTGCACATCATGTAGATGTCAGAGACTGCTCTTCCATTCCTGTGTCCTTAGGTCATGCCACAGATTAAGGTCATGCTGTGTCTATGAGATGTTTCTGATTATCGTAAAATGTCAAGTGTTCGAGGCACTCTAAACCTGTCAAAATCAATTTTGCCAACCTCCGAGTACACTAAACAAAAATTCAAATATTAATCTAATGTAATTTTTTCCTCGGATCTTTCAATAAAAAAGAGATTGCAAAATGCAATAATTGAATCAAACACATCATTAATTCGATGTTTGAATTGCAGAAACTGGATTCACAAATTTTCATCTCCTGGCGATGAGTCATCCGATCAGGGAAATTCCTTGTAATCATATTGCCAACACTGATGCCACTGATATGGTGACAACTCGAAAAACCCAACCTAAACATGGCGTCCGACGGGGAAGAAGTAATTACGGACCAAGAAAAAGTGAAAATAGTATCAGATTTTATCCTCCATTCCCCTCCTGGCGAATTCAATGAAGTGTTCAACGATGTGCGAAAACTGCTCAACAACGACGACCTTTTGAAGGATGGCGCCAGCGGGGCATTCGCCCAGTACAACAAAGATCAACTAACCCCCGTTAAAATAGAAAACGCCGACCATTTGGTGCTTATCACGGAATACAACGACTTGGGAAACAATAGGTTTTTCGACCCCAGAAGCAAGCAGAGCTTCAAGTACGACCACCTGAGGAAAGAAGCCTCCGAATATCAGCCATACACCCCCGACCCCACTGCGGAGCCCTGGCGGTTGGCCCTGGACGCCGAGTTCATCCAGTATGCGAGGAACCACTATAAAGACGGAGTGTGCAGTGTGGTGGGAAGAAACCAAGGGGGAAGTGTTGTTCTCACAGCATGCATTGAAGACCACCAATTCCAGCCCAAAAACTTCTGGAATGGGAGGTGGCGATCCCAGTGGTCGATATCCATGAATGGGGGCACAATGGCAGAGGTGAGAGGCATTCTCAAAGTGCAAGTGCATTATTATGAAGAAGGCAATGTTCAGTTAGTTAGCACCAAGGAAATCAAGGAATCTGTAGCAGCTTCTTCAGAGGTACAAACAGCTAAAGATATAGTGCAGGTCATTGAAACTGCTGAGAATTTGTATCAGACAGCCATCTCTGAGAACTACCAGACCATGTCTGACACCACTTTTAAGGCTCTAAGGAGATTACTGCCTGTCACCAGAACGAAGATTGATTGGAATAAGATTGTGTCATATAGTATTGGCAAAGAACTGAAAACACAATGATTAGAGGTGGAGTTTTGATGAATTGGATGGCTACTCTGTGCATCTTGTTGCTTAGGATGTTTTTGTAAATATCAGTCTGATCTTTGTTAAGTTTTCTCAGCAGGGATAGCCAGGTCAGAGTAATTTTATGAGAAGGCTTCTTCATTCACTATCACACCAAGAAAAGTGTTTCCTTCTATGCTAATTTGGAAACTGAACTTTTTTATGCTTTTTTGATAATTTTATTCATTGTATTGATATCATTATTATTATATTATCATTTTTTAACAAAACTCTAATATGAGGATGTAGAAAATTCTTCATAATAATATAATATGTTTATTTTGTTCCTATTGGAATTTTTTGTTGTCTTCTAGATCAGATGGAATATACAGGTAGTTGATTTCTTGTAGTGGGGCAAACCTCCTGGGTTTTTTCTCCTGTACTTTTATCTCTCAAAAATCAGTATTGGAAACAATTGGGAAGAATCATGTAAGTATACATTTTCATCAGAAATATGTCTATAGACAACAATAATGTAATGTCATGTTGCTTTTCATTATAGCTAGCCAAAAATGTGTAGGGAACCACAAAAGATCTATCATTTCTGATATTACTTAGTGGAACTATTTCAAAAACTGATTGTTCAAATATTATATTCTTTTTCAAAATGAATCAGTCAAGAAACTAACATTTTCTGCCAACACCTGATGAGTCAATAATTTGGGAGTAGATTAATTTCCATTTCTGTGCATAATTTTATAGCATTTTAGTCCCCAAAGGTATTATTATTTTTAAATTTCATAATGGTGTCTATCCCTGGTTTATGGAAATAGTGCAATAAAAAACATTGTACTGTACCAAGGGCTTTATTTTTTTAATCAACATTCTACTATTGAGTAATTTCTATATATCTTTTTTTTATTATTATTTTGTGGCTATTGTCAGAGATTATACACCAATAATTGAAATTTTATCTTGATTGTGTATTTGCTGAATTGTGAAACATGGTATATTCTAATCAGTTTACTGAAAAATAAAAACAGTTCACTCTAGTTGATAACAAATACATTGTGGCTTTGACATTTTGTTGAATATTTTTATTTGATAAAAATATTTCACACTATTTATTTTCTGTTCAATGGATATTCAAAGTTGGGATGTATTGGTGGTACAGTGCATTTCATGAAAAACATTGCTTATCCATGGTATAATCAAAATGTGAGGTACCAAAAACACAGTAAGATGATCTGTTATTTTTATGAACAGCATTGTACACATATGGTTTTTTTTCAAATGATATATGGAAAATATTGTCACTGATCAAATTGCTGCCCTAAAATATTGAAATAATTTATATATCTTGTTAGAGCCAATTGTTGTATGGGTTATTTTTAAATAAAAAAGTTGAGTAACTTAACCATCTCCTTTAACTTGTGTCATACAAAAATACACATACCTGGTCCACTCAAAATGCTCAATGTTATATGAAAAATTGAACTTTGATATTATAATAATTTATTATCTTTTCAACTCAATTAATAATGAACGAATGAATGAGCATTTGAATTTTACAAGATATAGGGGGTTAAAAAATTATGACAAATACAGGATGTCTGCTAAAAGGAGGTCAATCCATTAACCATATATTCCTTGAATTAAAACAATATGAGTTTCTAAATACCATTTTTCATTTTAGCCCTTCATATTCGATATACAGGGTGTCAAAGTTGGAAATTAAAAACTCTTTTTTTTTAGTTACTCGCGTATTTAATAAGATATTGATCTCAAAATTGGTACATCAGTTTAGCACAAAGACTTACATCATGTGAGGAGAACAAAACAGAAAATAACTGTCAAATATTCAAAATACCGGGGGTCAAGTACACACTTACCCCCATATTTTTTTTGTATGTGCGCTAATGACTTCCTATCTATTTTTCTTCAAGTGTTCAATCATTTTTGAGTATTTTTTGTTTCCTGTAAAATTTTGATAAAATTATTTGTTTTTAAGATAATTCAAAAAGTACTGGTTATTGTGTTATTGTTAGATGCCTATGGGGCTCCTATTTATTTCGTCGAAATTGGAAGAGGGCGTAACTTTTTACGTAGGAAAAGGTGAATATGGAAATACCGGGTGCTCAGAGCGAATGTATTAAAATAATTTTTACAACAAAAAAAATGTGAGAACATGTCGAATAAAATTTTTTGCCAATCGAACGGCGTGGTCAAATAAAAAAACGTTTTTTGGAATTTCGGGTAAATAATGATTTTAGGAGGATGGGGGAGTCGATTGACGAGCCCACCCTTTTAAAGAATTATTAAATTGATTTTTTTCGAGAACAGCAAATTTTTTAAAATCGGTTTGAGCGGTTTTGGGGGGTGCGGATTTTTAAAAAATATTTTCGAGCCCCCCCGTATGGTTTGTCGGGCGCGAACGAACGGGAAATAAAATCGAAGAAAATTAAAAAAATATATTTTCGGAAATTTTTGGTGAAATTATGATATCCATGATTTAAATAGCTACTTGATGAAAGAAATAGCAGATCAGGATTGTCTGTGGATCTATGAAAGATTTTGTCTATAAGCCACATATTTTTCAAAGGCTAAGATTTTCTTTAATTAAAAGGGCTTGCATGTGTATTAAAAAAATTGGAGGTCATTTAGACGTGTTGAATTTTCATCATTTTTTTTTTTTTTTAAATTATTTCAATACATTCGCTCTGAGCACCCGGTATTTCCATATTTACCTTTTCGTACGTGAGAAGTTACGCCCTCTTCCAATTTCGACGAAATAAATAGGAGTATGTGAACATTATGAGATTACCGTAAGCCGCATAGGCATCAAACAATAACCAGTACTTTTCGAATTATCTTAAAAACAAATGATTTTATCGAAATTTTACAAGAGACAAAAAATACTCAAAAATGATTGAACACTTAAAGAAAAATAGATAGGAAGTCATTAGCGCACGTAAAAAAAAAATATGGGGGTAAGTGTGTACTTGACCCCCAGTATTTTGAATATTTGACAGTAATTTTCTGTTTTGTTTTCCTCACACGATGTAACTCGTTCTGCTGAAGTAATGTACCAGTTTTGAGATTGATATCTTATTAAATACGCGAGTAATTATAAAAAAACAGTTTTTAATTTCCAACTTTGACACCCTGTATATCGAATATGAAGGGCTAAAATGAAAAATGGTATTTAGAAACTCATATTGCTTTAATTCAAGGAATATATGGTTAATGGATTGACCTCCTTTTAGCGGACACCCTGTATGTAGGTGGTACACTTTTATTATTCTTAAAATATGTCATAACAAAATATTTCAATGCATAATTATTTAAAGCCTCCTTGAATTATATTCAACTAGAGGTAGGTACCTTTATAACACAGAATCAACCTACTAATGAAAATTATTTATAAATATTACTACCCACTAGATTTATTGGGAACAAAATATCTTTTCATAATGTAGTGTTACAGTTTTCGGACGGATTCAAGTGGAGAACAAATAATTTACTATTGCCCTTCTTTCTCACAAAGAATTTCATCATTCATTTCACCAATAAACTCGTCGAATTCGCTAAAATTCCAAACACAATCTGGTGTTTTTTCTTCCTCAAGTTTGGGCATCTCTGATAGTTTACACATGAGTGGTTTTTCTTGGAAAAACCTGTGCTGCAGTGCCTGAGATAAGAATTATCAGTTATTATCAGTTATATCATATATCTAAATATATGCTTTATGTAACAGACGAAATTTCTGCATGGATAGAGTGGCAGTTCAATTCAAAATGATGTGTAATTTGTGAAAGAAGGATAACATTTTTTTGGTGATATTCTACAACTTTTTCATGTCTCATTTCCTATTGATTTCGTTGAAATAATTCCTAATAGTTCCTAATACTGAAGTAACGCCAAAAACGCTATTAAATTATATAAAAAATACTAGCTGACCCGGCAAACGTTGTTTTGCCATAAACATTATTTCTAGAAAAAAATTTTTCGGATATAATAATATATTTATCAGAAAACTCTCATTATTTTATTTCTACTTCTTTTTAGTTTGTCAATCAATAAAAGCAGGATTCTTTAGTTTTTCAAACTATTCTATTTATTTTCTACTTCTTTTCAGTTCGGTACTCTATACCTCTTCATTTTTTTCAAATTACTCTTTATTTTCTACTCACTTCTTTTTAGATTGGCTATCTATAAAAAGGTGTTTCATTAGTTTTTCAAACTAATATTTCTCGTAATATTTATGACAATAGCTGATACCCGGCAAACGTTGTTTTGCTTTATACAATTATTTATAGAAAATATTTTTTTAGTTATCATCAACATACTTTTATTATTTTGTTTTCTAATTCTTCTCCGACCTCGAAAACACCCCAGATACATATTTTGAATAGAATCGGATCATAATTACAAAACTCAGTTGCCATATTGGATACTGCTCCATCTTTAATTTCCTAATTTTGATGAATAATCTCCGATCCCAAAATCCCCCAGATACAAATTAGGAATGGAATCAGATCATAGTTACAAAACTCGTTCGCCATATTAAATCTGCCATCGTGGATTTCCAAATTTTGATGAAAGAATCATTATCTCCAACTACGAAAACCCCCCGATACCAATTTTGCATAGAATCTGATCATAAATTAAAAAACTCGTCCGCCATATTGGATCCGCCATTTTGAATTTCCCCATTTTGACAAATGATTCATATCTCCGACCTCTAAAACCTCCATCAGATACTAATTTTGAATAGAATCTGACCATAATTACAAAACTCGTCCGCCATATTGGATCCGCCATTTTGAATTTCCAAATTTTGACGAACGAACCATAATCTCCGACCCCGAAAATCCTCAGATACCAATTTTGAATATAATTGGATCATAATTACAAAACTCGTCCGCCATATTGGATCCGCCATTATGAATTTCCTAATTTTGATAAAAAATCATATCTGACCTCGAAAACCACCAGACACCAGTTTTGAATGGAATCTGACCACAATTACAAAACTCGTCCGCCATATTGGATCCGCCATTTTGAATTTCCTACTTTTGATGAAGAAATCATAATCTCCGACCTCAAAACCCCCCAGTTACCAATTTTGAATGGAATCTGACCATAATTACAAAACTCGTCTGCCATATTGGATCTGCCATCTTGAATTTACAAAATTTGACAAAAGAATCATAATCTCCGACCCCGAAAACCCCCAAATACCAAGTTTGAATGAAATCGGATAACAATACTCGTCCGCCATATTGGATCCGCCATCTTGAATTTTCGATTTGAAAAATAGATTACGACCGATTCTCATACCTACCGAATACGCACAAAAAATTTCATAAGAATCGGTTGAGCCGTTTCGGAGGAGTTATTCGACCACTTACACCGTGGCCGGGACAGGAGAATATTGTATATATATTAGATTGAATTTGCTAATTTTGATGAAGAAATCATAATCTCCGACCTCGAAAACCACCAGATACCAAGTTTGAATGAAATCTGACCATAATTACGAAACTCGTCTGCCATATTGGATCCGCCATCTTGAATTTCCAAAATTTGACGAAAGAATCATAATCTCCGACCCCGAAAACCCCCCAACTACCAATTTTGAATGAAATCGGATAACAATACTCGTCCGCCATATTGGATCCGCCATCTTGAATTTTCGATTTGAAAAATAGATTACGACCGATTCTCATACCTACCGAATACGCACAAAAAATTTCATACCGTGACCGGGACGGGAGAATTTCATATATTAGATAGTATATAAAATTTGATACCTGTTTTGCAGTTAGCCTTTTACTTCCATCATAGATCAATATTTTACTGATCAAATCCAATGTGACTTCATCTGCATTTGGAATGACGATCCTCCAACTTTTTGGCTCACTTTCTGAAAAGGCTATCTTATTGTAATCAGGCAAATCCTTCAGCCCTGGCCAGTTCTCTTCATTGGCGGTTCCCAGCGTGCCCAAGACTATAGCCAATTGTTCAATATCTGTTTCCCCCTGAAAATGTTGAGAAATTATTCTTATACCCTAACAACACCAGTACATCCTAGGGACTTCCCAGGGACGTCCCTGATTTTATACTTGGACATCCCAGGGATGTCCTTTGTCGGGACAACGTACATACTAGGGATGTCCCAGGGACATCCGCTGGCCACAAAAAAAGGCATCCAAGGGATGTCCTTCTGGTACGTCCCTGGGATGTACCAAGTACGATGAAAGGATGTCCATAGGACGTCCCAAGGATATCCCAGGGACTTCCTTTCGACAAAAGAAAAACAGTTGCAGGTCGAGTAGGGATTGAACCCGGGACCTTTGGCTTATCATGCACACACCTTGTTCCATTGGCTATCATGCCTCCTGAAGATTTATGTACTAAACAGATTTATAAACAGGACTTGACTACAGAAACCTGAATTTTGGGTGTTTAAAAATGAGGGGCATTATGCATGTACGATTTCTGTATGCGAAAAATGGTAATTCCTTAAGAAGTTCTGAGACTTTATTCTTTATTTTCATTACAATCATTTTCCGGAAGAAAAACAAACATTTTCAAAAAAATTCAACTCAATAGTTTGATGAAATTCAATGACTCTGATGTGAATGGATATCAGATACTCCCACTGCAGGATATCCCCTGGATGTCCCAATCATGCTCTTGTACCGCGGGACAAAAAAGGGACGTACCTAGGACCCTGTGTTGTTAGGGTAGAAAACACACCAAAAATTAGGACATGATTGACTTACTTACTGGAAAAAGTGGATGTCTTTCGATCATCTCAGCGACTATACAACCGACTGACCATAAATCAACAGAAGGAGTGTATGTTTTGGATCCATAAAGAAGTTCTGGTGATCTGTACCACCTTGTAGCTACTTGGTGGGAATACAACCGCTGCTTGTTCTCAACATCATATATCCTGGCAAGACCAAAATCTGCAATTTTCAGAACTCCTTTTTTGCTTATCAGAAGATTGGCTGGCTTCAAGTCCTGAGCAGAGATATCATAAATATTAAATATCCAGTGATATATTGATGAAACTGAATATATGTAATTGAATCTACTTACTCTGTGCATTATATTATTTTGGTGTATATAGTGTACACCATTTAATATCATCTTAGTATAAGTTTTGATTTGAGGCAGGTGCAAAGAAATTTCAGATTTTTTGAGTACATCCATAAGAGACCATGGTAAATATTCCATTACCAAAACAACAGAGCTACCCACACAAGTCACTTCCAGTAATTTCACAATCTAAAAGTCGAAAATAGTCATTGATTTCTAGCGAATTAATTACTTACGTTCTTGAATTGCAGTACTCTGAGAGCAAGAATTTCTCTCATAACATTTTTGGGTATAGGCGCATTGGGATTAACTGCGATCTTCTTGAGTGCCACTACGGTCCGATCTCTCAGATCCATACCCTTGAACACGAAGCCATGAGCTCCTTCGCCTGCTCGTCCCAACAATTTATAATTTTTCATATTCAACTTTTGAAATTTCCACTAAAATTCAAATTTAAACAAGAAGACTATGTTGACAGTGACATCTACCGTTTCCGTTACCATGACAACACATATAGACATTAGTTGCGTTTTATTTATCCGATTCCGCCACGGGAATCAGTTTGATGTGTCGTTTTATTTGCAACTTTTCCGATTCCGGTTGCTACTTTCCATTCCGTCTCACTACAAGGAATGATGTGGAATGACTGTTGACAGGTGTCAAGAAATCAAATTAGATTGACCAAAAACGAACCTTTTTGAAAGAAAAAGACATTTAGAATACATTTTCAGCGTGAGTTTCACTAGTTCATGATTCTTTCAATTAAGACAGGTTTCATATGTTCATTCCCAGATAAAATAAACTCTGTCGATCTCAGAGAAGTTTCTTCAATCACCACAATCACTGCTCCAAATATTAGTTGATTCATTTTCTAGATTCTGAACTGTAGTATTATGCTTTTTGAATTATTTGGATCTCCCATATACAAATATGACATCTTATGTAAATTCTCTCAAGCAAGGTTATGAAGTTTCTCGTTTTATTTGTAAATGTCATTCTGTTCCCACCACCGCTACCAGAATGGAACAAATAAAACGCAACGGTTCTGTCATAAAAGATTCTGTGAGTTCTGTGATTTGCGTTTTGGCTGTGCAAGCAGTGTTGCCAACCGGTCTTCATCGATTCACTCTCAAATAAATTTGACAGTATCCACAAATTACTTACACCTTTAATAACATGACAGATTTCTCATGAAAAAATCTTTCGGAAAAATTGTTCGAAATCGATTTATGGATTTGTGTGACGTCACGCGACTCTACATACTACTATTAATCATTCCAGAATTACGTCATTTGACAGGTTGCTGAGGGGCAAACATTGTATTTTGTCAAGATTTGTCATATAAAATCAGAATTAGTGGGATCGTTTTCCTTGGAATCCGAGTTGGAACCAGAAAGAATTTCATAATTTTGTTTGGTGAAACTAAGGGTGAAACTGTTATTATATTGTGAATGTGGCAGGGATGGCCAGGGCTATGCTCATTAAAGGTAACCTAACAGATAGTTTGTGTGCCCCTCAAGAAACCATGTCAAAATCGCGTGTTCTGGAATGGTCAATAACTATACTCTCTAGACCGCTATATGTCATATCTCAGGTGGGTGACTGATCTCTGATCTCAGTAACCCGAAAATTTTGCCTAAAAACGCTCCTGTTCAATGTGCAGGAATTCCCAAAATGTCGAGTCATGTTTCTTGGTGTTCGGAAATATAAGTAATAGTGAGTGAGATATAAAAATAAAGCCCCTATTATTATTATTATTATTATATATGATCGACTGGTCCTAAATGCTGATTCATGTTCTCCAGTGCGATCTTGTCAGTGATATAGCATTTTTCCATATACCTCTTCTTTCTTGTGGCATTAGCGGTCCAGATAGTGGTATAGGTCAGTGTAAAATACCTCGCATGTTGCCAAACATCAGAAGCTGTGAAGAGAAATACCCAGAACAAATATTCAAATCGTAATATTTCAAATTGTTGACAGATGATTTACGGAATTATATATCAGTTTATCTAGTCTTTGATTCTTGAATCTTTAGTTTCTTGTGGTGACCTCCGAAAATTCATGGCATTTGCTCATAACGTCATTGCGAGTCTACATATATACTCGCACCAAAATGATCACGATGACTCTGGCGAATTGATAACTGCGAGCAATAGTTTTACTCGCAGTATACGTAGATGCGCCGTAGCACACCAAATTATGATTTCACCATGCAATAAACACATTTTATTCAAAATTCCTCACAGGTTATGAAATTACTCACAAATGTGACTAATTACTCACAAATCGGCAACCCTGCTTGCAAGATTGATGAACTATGACAGGTGGCCTCGTAACTACAGAAAAGGCGGAATCTCGTACTTTAATTGAAAATATTGACAGACAGACGTAAGACATACTGACAAGTGACAAATGGCAACTAACGGGCTTTGAGGATTGAGGAATTTTAAATTTGAATGTTTATTATTGTTTATGTTATTGAAGAAATCCAAAAATCTTGTATTCGTTATTTCAAAATTGGATAATAATGTCAGATGATAATCGATTAGCAGCAGACGAATACGAAAAGCAGTATTATGGATTCAGTTCTACAGAAATTATCGAAGATTGTAAGTCGAATATTGGCAAGACATAACCTGAACACAGTGTTAAATATCTTTTCTTTCAGTTAAAGAGCATGTAACTGGTGTGATAAAAAGAGCATTAATAGATGTAAAGAACGCGATATCAGAAGAAACGAATACTCCATATGATAAGGAATCTTTGGATACCATAATTCAAGAGTTATATGAAGCTTACTTGAATAGTGCCAGAAATCCTATTGAAAGTTTTGAAGTAAGGAATGGATTACTATAATCAGATCCCAGAATCACTTACTACCTATCAACCTATCTGAGATTCCATGAATATAATATTTATATGTGCTGAATGTATGTATTATTATTTTTATATTATTCTATCAGGCAGAAGCAAGAAACATATTTGCAATACCAAAAAATGTTATTCTTGAAGAAGACAAGCTGAGAAGAACTAATTATTCTGATGAAGATATCAATAAGTTGAAATGTGAAGTTGCAAAACTTGAGAATGATCTAATACAGGTGTGGTTGAATGTCTACAGTTTAAATCTGATATGTTGACCAGAACAATTTATTTCCAGGAAAAAGTTTATCTAGCCAAATGCATGCAGGTGAAAGAATACATTGAGAAAACAATAAAACCTATCTATGAAAAAGTGAACATGCACCTTTCAGTTGCAAAAAGAATGCCTAAACAGACTGATGAATCAGAGGAGGCTAATCAACAGAAAATCATACAAGTGCATGAGGCACATGTTCAAGGTTATTTCAATAGGATAAGGATCAGTGGAGAGCAATCTAGAAGTAGAGCTTTAACAGATTTCAAAACTTCTAATTTTTATTTTGACTGATGAAAGCTTCCAGAACAAAATGAAACATGACAAACTAATAGAAGTGTCCCCTTCTGTTGTTGATTTCAAGAGAAGAAATTGAACATTTACAAATAGTTTTATTTCACCTTTCTTGCAAACCTTGTAACATATAAGTAGGTAGGTATTACATTCAATATATTTCATTTAGAAATAAATCATAAGGTACTGAATCTGCTCATACTTAATCAGACTCCATTTCCAATTCTTGGATCTCCTCAGTCTCTAATTCTTTGTCCCAATCCTTCATTTTAGCTCCCATCATGAAATCATCTTGCAGTACACTCCAGGTAGATTCTTTTTCTACAGATTTTTTTTCTTTTTTCCTTTCTTCCACTGGGCCCTCAACTCTTTGTGATTTTTCTCCCATCAACACATCCAAGAATGCTCTCTTATCAATATTCTTCAGAACCTTTTCTTTCCTCACTTCCAAGGGGCCAGCTTCTTCTAGCTGTTTGCTGATATCTTTTTGCTGGGCTCTCACTGCATTGAACAGTTGGACTACCCCCTTGGTGGCTATTTTCTGCAGGATACGCTCCCTGTCTTTCTCTAATATGTCTGGCTTCACTCTCAAACTTGATATTTCTTTTTTCTGCAGAAATAACTCACAATGGAAATATGTTTTCATTGGGATAATGGGGTCTTACCTTTTTTCTTGGTGGTTCTTCAGAAGGTAGTTTAACTTCTTCAGTTTCTATTTTTTCTTCCCTAACATCTCCCTCTGTTGTCAATATTTCGAAACCTGCAGGTTTAGGTTGTACCTTCTTCACATCAGTGAGTTTTTTAGCCTTTGACAAGACTATTTTCTTGCCTTTCGGTTTTGACTTTAGGATCCTTGAAATTGCATCTGCCCAACCAGCATTTGCAAGTTCTGGGGATTCTTCATCTGAAGATTCATTATCAGCATTATCAGATTCCACATTGCTTCCTTCCTCTGAGTTTTCATCTTCGCACTCATCTTCTAAAATGAAATACTTATAATCTAATCAAATTAGGGTAGTTTTTCTATAAATTCCATACCATTATTAGATTCTTCCGATGACCTAAGCACATCAATTGCTGTCATTTTCGAAATTTTTCCTTTGGTTACACCAGATTGTTTTTTTTTGCGTTAAATTTACAATTCACTATTTGATTTTTCAAATTTGTTTCTCTTGCCACACGAAACGGTTTATAGGTTATCTACACATTCTTCTTCTTCTTCTGTATTTTTCCGAACAATTACTACCATCTTCAGCATGTTCGTCATTGTGTTCACCAATCACCATCGAACAAGACGCAGTGTTGCCAACTCAGATTTCCAAAAGTCACAAAATGGCCATCTGAACACCTACAAACCTTCGCGATAGAAAATAAGCGTACGCCACCTATCGGGGTTCTTGAAAGCTGTCAAAGTGGCCTGTTTACTTTGTTTTCATTGGTTATCATTTGTTTTTCGTTCGTGCTTATTGGTCAAATCATCAAAACAAACCGCTCAGAAGTGTTCAAATTGTTGCCGTCAGGTAGGGCGACGTGTTATTTTCCATCGCGAAATGCGAATCTAGTGATTTTCTAGTGGTTTTAACTTCAGTTCAGGTCACTAATCACTCAATCACACATTGAACTGAATATCAGTATATTCAGTTCAATGAGATTACATTACATCAGATAATAAGTCTGGCTGGTCAACGGATCTTATTGGCTTAACGAATGTGAGAAAAGTTTATTTTATTCAACAGAAAACAAAACGAACAAAATGGAATGTTACGCCTAAAACAGGAAAAATAAAAATTAACATTTGATATTCTACAAAAAACAGCCTAAATATGGATATAACCGTTAGAAAGAGATTTAAATTGAAACCAGTATTTCTCTGTAAACTCTTCTCTAGTTTTAGTAGTTTTACATCATTGAAATTAGATTTATTTCATAAAACAAGGGGAATTTTGGATGCAGGTCGTCAACCACCAGATTCCACCATTTATTCGAGAAAATTCACCAAAATATTAAATGAACACCATCCACTAGATGTCATATTTTGTGACAAAACGATAACTCAAACGAACTCAAACCAACAGGTCTAATGTGAAATCCACTAAGCTGGCAACACTGACAAGATGATAGGATGGGAAGAAGAAATGTCAAACTCGCTCTAACCTCAAATTTTTTGAAGATTGGGCTCTAATCCTCTGATCATTGCGTTTTCGAACAAAACGTTAATCATTGTTATTAAACGAAACTTTGGACATTTCTCGCGAACTCGCCGTCCATTCCTTGCGTCACGTCGTGCTGATTATTTTCGAAAGAATGTCTTCGGGTCGCAAATGCAAGAACTGCGGTGGTTCGGACATCGAAGTGGACCCCGCCAGGGGCGATGCGGTGTGCACGACGTGCGGTTCGGTCCTCGAGGACAGCATCATCGTCGCGGAGGTGCAGTTCGAAGATGGGGCCCACGGGTCGTCGAGTGCTATCGGACAGTTCGTGTCTGCGGATTCCAAGGGGGGCGCCACCAAGTTCGGAGCATGTAAGTTGATTGTTCACACAATTTTGGGAATATAGATTCAACTGAACTAACAAAACTGATGCTGGGTTAATAGATTCAATTAAACTAATTATTAGGAATTAACAATCAACAATTAAAACTCATGAAGGTGTTTATACATAGGTATCTGATATTAATCAAGAACTAGATGTGAAATGTCTTCTGATTAAAGATCAAAATGATATTAAAAGGTGATTTTGGTTTCCACAACTCATGAATCCATATAAAATACTCTAAACTCTAATTATATATTACCAAACTCCACTTGAACAATAAAAAATCCTATCTTCATGTTCTGTCTCTATAATTTCCTAATTTTTAGTTGTTAAGTTGAAAGTTGGCCAACTTTGTAATTCTTAATACTTAATTCAAGTGACAGATGTAAATGTATAAACCCTCATATATGTTTCCTTGTATTCAACTTTTTAAGTTCATAGTTGTTAGTTCAATTCTTAGTTTAGGTTTAGTTGAATCTATAAACCCAGCATGAATCTCACTTCCTACCATAACAAATCCAATTTTCTTCATGTACTACCTGTTCTCTGTCATATCTTTCTTATATCAAGAAGTTGACCAACTTTGTAAGTTTCAATTCTTAATTTAAACATAGATTAACGACTCCCCATTTAAATGATACAAGAGACATACTGACATTGAAATTGACCATCATGCCAATATTAGTATTCTTAATCAATGACATTTTTCATCAAGGTATTTATCCGGAAATACTCAAAATTGGTAGTTATTCCATTACATAAATCAAGTTCAAGCACAGTAATTGACAACTATAGGACTATTACAATGGTATCATGTGTATCAAAACTAATTGAAAAAATTGCAGTGTCAAAATAGATTTTTAAATTAAATATATTTCATACTGACAGTTTTCATAGATTTGTGGAAGGCTTCTGATGTAGTCAATCATGAAATACTTCTGAATAAAATAGAAAACATGGGTATCAGAGGGAATCTGCTCGAGACTACTCACACTACTCACAACTTATTTACTAAATAGAAAACTATATGTTAGTCTAGGAAACATATGCAGTGAGACTCAAGAAACTAATTATGGAGTGCCTCAAGGATGGGTTTTGGGTCCCTACTTATATAGACTACTTGTGAGAAGTCTAGAAAAAGCACAACTGAATGCAAAATACTTAACTTTTGCAGATGATACAAGTCTGGTCTATACAAGTACAGATCTCAGCTCGGATCTCAGAGAACTGGAAGTAAGGGTAAACAATGATTTTGAGAAATATACAAATATACAAATAAAAATAGGGAATGAAATCATAAATAGAGTGGACAGTACAAAATATTTGGGATTATTCTTGGATGAAAACATGAACTGGAGTGTACAGTCGTCTTCAGAGATCATGTCGCGGTTGGACGGTGTCAGCGCTCTGATTGCAGAAATTATTGAGAATGCTATCATCGTCCATGTGCGACATGTTTTCTGAAGACGATTGTACATGTTCAGACCGGTGTGAAGCCAGCAAGACGTCCGTGCCAGCAAGAAAAAAGATCGAGGAAAGCAGGCCGGGCAGAATAAATACGTGGAATATTAGGAATTTATTCTAAATTGGCATTATTGAAAGTTCGGAATTTCAATCAGGAAGAAAATAATTTTCAATTTTCATTGCTGTGTAGAAATCTGTTATTTTGAAAAGAAGAAATGAAGAGATTCATCATGTCTACTGATTTTGTCGCATCCAGTTCACCCCTATTTCACCCCGATATTAGCTGTCATTTTCATGTAGAAAAAATGTCTTGCTATGGATTTTTTTATCATAAAACACGTAACGCAGACGAAAGAAGAGATTCATCATGTCTACTGATTTTGTCGCATCCATTTCACCCCGATAATGTCTAATAAATCAGAAATCTCTCATTTTGAAAATGAAAAAATGTCTTGCTATGGATTTTCTTTATCAAAAAACACGTGACGTAGACGAAAGAAGAGATTCATCATGTCTACTAATTTTGTCGCATCCATTTCACCCCTATTTCACTCCGATATTGGCTAAAAATTCAGAAATCTGTCATTTTAAAAATGAAAAAATGTCTTATATATGGATTTTTTTGTCGAAAAACATGTAACGTGGACGAAAGAAGAAAATCACTATGTCTACTAATTTTGTCACATCCATGTCACCCCTATTTCACCCCAGGAATCTGTCAATTTGAAAATGAAAAAATGTCTTGCTATTGATTTTTTTTTGTCAAAATACGTAGACGCATGAAGAGATTCATCAGGTCTACTAATTTTGTCGCATCCATTTCACATTTCACCGCCATTTCACCCCGATGATGTCTGAAAATCAGCAATCTGTCATTTTGAAAATGAAAAATGTCTTGCTGTGGATTTTTTTTTTGTCGAAAATCACATAACGTTGACGAAAGAAGAGAATCATTATGTCTACTGCGAGGTCTACTGATTTTGTCGCATCCATTCCACCCCTATTTCACCCCGATATTGGCTAAACATTCAGAGATCTGTCAATTTCATAAAGAAAAAATGACTTGCTAGACATCATTTTCCATTATACTGACGTTTATATACAGTATGATGCAAATGTATGGAATAAATTCAATTCAAAACAAGACGACTTCCGAAAAAAATCCAAAAACTAGAGTTCAGAACTTTTTCTATTGTGTATTTTTTCAACTAGACGACCGAGTAGACGACCCTTCGATGTTCAATTCTCAGTAGCAGACCTATGCAATCCATTTTAATTGCAATATTCTTATTCAAAATTTTGACTGCTGTTGGATAGACGATCAGTAGACCTTTCAAACGAGGTGTCACATGACCCCTGCTTGTATTTGAAAAAATCGTCCATTACGTCATTACTTCTACACCAGTGACGTAACATCTCTCATATGAATGTCATGAGATGAGGCTTCAAAAATTAAAACTCACGTGTTTTTGGAATTTCTTCAAATGTCGCCCATTTCTGAAATAATGAATTTATTCCATACATTTGCATCATTCTGTATATATACACTGTATATAATAATAATAATAATAATAATAATAATAAATCGTCTTTATTTTCTTACAAAATAGGCGAAAGTTTAGCCTAGGGCTACTCTTACACTCAACCTAGATTGTAGAGAATTAGAAAATATAATCAACAACTGCATTCATCAAGACAAAAAAAACATATCATGATCATAACAATGCTATGGTATTATTTTAAACAACAAAAAAATAAAAAAACATCTCAACAGTGCAATGGCATTTTATCATTTTATCATAATATCATTGATTAAATACAACAATGAATCAAGGATCTTAATAAGAAAAAAATCATATTATATAAACATATCATATCGAGGAATTTCTCATTTAGGATTAGTATGGACCTTCAAAAAATTTGGCTCTCAATATTTTCTTCACTTTATACTCCGATAAGTGAGTGTGATGGATACAAGAGTCTCAGGATCAGGTTCCTCTGCTGTCCGAACACGCCCGATCGCCAAGCGCTAGGGAGGGAGACGGTCTCCCCACCGGCCTACCGTTTGGCAATATGGCGATAGCCCGACGGGCGACGGGCGATCGGAGACGTTAACAGGCTTTTTATGAGTGCGTTCATTCACGGCCGGTCTATTTGAATTGTACAGGGTGGGCCACCAACAGTTTTGTTGACCATATTCCACATTTTAACCATAATTTTTTTCCGAATCAATTAGAACTATTTGTGCATGTGCATCAACTGATATACTGCGACCTACCAGATAATGTAAGGGCTGATTGAATTGCAATACTTCGTTACATACAGGGTATGTCACGACGAGCCCTACATGTTGGTACCATGGGTATATCGAGAACCTCATACGAAAATCATGAAACTATGTACTACGCTTATGTTTTGTTTGCGATGACGCTCATTTTATTTAAAATATTTTCGATAATGCACTTTTGCCACTTCAACTATAAAGTACCCAGTCAACACACGGACATTCGATGGACATCCATTGGACGTCCATTTAGGATATTTGGGATATCCAGAGAATATCCAGTGATATCCGATGTATATCTTATGGACGTCCAATGGACGTGCCGAGTGGAAGGAGTTGGACTTCTATAGGATATCCTTCAGGGACATCCATAAGACATTTTTCAGGTATATCCATAAGATATTGTTCACAAATATCCATAAGACATTTTTCAGGGATATCCATAAGATATTGTTCACAAATATCCATGAGATATTTTTCAGGGATATTTACTAAATATCCTTAACAATATAGAACACCATGTATATTATTCCATAATGAATTAGGAACTATTATAACGAATTCAACGGTACCGGATTGGATAGGGTTATTTCAAACGATTACGAAGATATGGCATTCGAAGTTTTCATATGCTCATTGAGGATATGGAAATGTGAATATCTTTCTAATCGTTTGTAGAAATCCTATCAAACACAGTATCGTTGAATTCGTTATGATAATCCTTAACCGATTATGGAATAAAATACAGGGTGTCCCGTTTGAAAATGCCATCCTCGGTTAAACCAAAAGTGCGGTAAAGCAAGTAGATATGTCGAATAATATAAAATGAACTATAATTCATGACCCCAATTGACGTTTTACTACCTACAATTATGAAAAAGTTATAGGAGTGAACCACCTTAAGCTTTAGCTCATACCTCATGAAAGAATTCAATTTACCATGACTTTCGACATGGATGCATTTTTAGACCAATCAGAACGATTCTAGCCATGGAGGTTAATTCGAATTGAATTCAATCTTTTGAGAGATAAATAGAGGAGGCGAGGTGGCCGGATTTGAATCGCGTTATCCCTAGCGCAACAATGAAGCTATTTTCCGAAATGCTGTTAAGGTGAATTCAAGAATTAGATTCACTTAGATTTTTCCATCTTTCTTTTGGAAAATTTGTCATTCACGCGAATGCCATATTGATTTATATTTTATTGCTTCAGAATATTTTATTACTATCCATTGGGAATATACCTATACCCAGTTTTGAATTCAGGGATGCGAATATATCTTCTTATGGATCTCCATCTCAATCTTAAGGAAAAAAATGGAGAAGTTATTTCTGAAAAATCATATTTTTGTGCGAAAATGTTGAAGAACAAAAGTTATTTTGACATAAATATGATTTTATGTTTTCTTTGGATATCTTATGGCTATCCATAAGATATCTTCTGATGGATATCCGCTATAAATCCATGGATGAATATCTCATGGATGTCCATCTGAAGACCACAAAAAAGTAAATATATGAGAGCTATTTTCGAGTGATTGTATATTTTTGTACGAAAACATTGAACAACAGGGAAAAATTCCAAACTGTGGTGTTGTTATTTATATGAATTCATATTTGCATCGGATATCTTAATTGTGGCTATAAACATATTATACCTACATAACAATAGTTATATGATGGAAAACTACCTTTGAATTTCTAATAAACATGTGATTTGCATGTGATATTTGTGATGATTCGTATTGTTTTGAACCATTCTCAATTAACAATTTTTGTTCGCTAAACGAACATCTTATGGACGTCCATAGGTGATCCGCATCAGAATATCCATTTGATATCCTCTGACGGATATCCTATGGATATCCATTTCATGTCCCAGGATATCCCGACCTGAAATGGACTTGAGAAGGATATCCATAGGATATCCTGTGTTATCTGGGTAGTATATACGTACCTACTATTTAACTGTATATAATATATATTATATTGTATATATTGTATTGTATATATTGTAACCCCTCACTTTAGCTGCCGAAGCAACCCTCATAAGCCCTCGAAGGGCTTGTCCGAGTTAAAGTGACGGAGAACCTACAGTTTATAGTGGATTCCGAACCACTGGTACCAATGGAACACCTTATCCTATTTTATTACATTTTTCGATTCTCCTGATGAGTTGATTTCGTCGATCCATCAAGCTCGAGATATAGAGTGTGAAAAACCGACACACGGCTTATATGTCCCTATCCTAACTTTCAATTCACTAATACTGTCATTTAATTTAAAGAAATACAGGGTGGTTCAAGATTCAGAATTCAGATCACCCTGTATCTGTTCCAATTAAATGTCAGTGAAATACAGGGTATTCCGTTTGAAATAACAAAGTTGTTGATACTTTTAGATAGAAACGGCAACGTCGCAATTTCGAAAATATTTTAGATCGATAGAACAGGTCATAAAATGTAATGTGCGAAATTTTCAGAAAAATCCTGCGTTGCGTTCTCCATAAACGTCTAACGTACCATCGACCGTGAGTTACCCTGTATAAATAATACACTTTACTCTTGATGGGTACAATTCACTTTTTGTGACGCACCGTGTATACGACTGGAAAAATTTGATATCGGATGATTGTATTTCAGGTTTCAGAACATGAAGAAGTTTTTATGAAGAATAACTTTTTTTCCTAAAATGAATAATAAAAAAATTGTTTTCTATACGGTCCCAACTTAGTGAGACATACTGTATACTAAATTAGGTACTGAATTTTGATTTTAACGGTTCATCAATGATTGCATTTATTTAGTAGAATTTAACTAACGCATTTCTCTTCTCCGCTAGTGCATCCTCTTTTCGGATTTAAAAAATCTTCAGTTTTGAAAGTAGTTGCTTACCTATCCTATGAACCACACGACAAAAACGGCACATCAACTCATGCATGCACACATTTATATATATTATTCATCCTTCTCTGCTTGACGGCTTGGCGATCGGGCGTGTTCGGACAGCAGAGGAACCTGATCCTGAGACTCTTGTGTGATGGATAAGAATCGAATTATAAAACTTAACGGCTTGATAGGTGAAGGATTTTCGAAACATGGCTGAACGATGACGAGGTATATTCATGTGATGTTTATTTCTTAGTTCCAACGAATGAAGAGAAGACCTATGATTCAATTTACTATAGAGGGGCAAAGGAACTTGACACTTTAATAATTTGTATAAAAAGAGGCAGAAATTATATTTCCTACGATTGAACATTGAGAGCCACTTCAGTTCCATTATTTTGTTAGAAACATGGTCGTATTTTCTGAGTGAAAAAATGAAACGACAACAAAAGTTTTGAACCCTCTGAATACGATTCTGGTCTAATTTGGTAAGCAAATCACCGTAGACAATATCACCATAATTGAACCTAGAGAGGACTAATGATTCACTGAGAAGCTTACGTATTTATCTATATCTATATCTTACATGATAATAAACTATTCTATTCTAGATATGTATCTTATCAAAAAACAAGTAACGTAGACGAAAGAAGAGAATTATTATGTCTGCTGATTTTGTCGCTTCCATTTCACCCCTATTTCTGATTTTTTAGGTAAAATAGGGGTGAAATGAATGCGAAAAAATCAGTAGACATGATGAATCTTTTCTTTCGTCTACGTGACGTGTTTTTTGACATAAAAAATCCATGGCAAGACATTTTTTAGCCATCATCAAGGTGAAATACAGGTGAAATGGATGCGAATTCTTTCGTCTACGTGACGTGTTTTTCGACAAAAAAAAATATATAGCAAGCCATTTTTCCTTTTTCAAAATGACAGATTTCTGATTTTTAGCCATTATCGGGGTGAAATAGGGTTGCAAGTAATGCGACAAAATCAGTAGGCATGATGAATCTGTTCATTCGTCTACGTTACGTGTATTTTGACAAAAAAAATCAATAGCAAGACATTTTTTCATTTTCAAAATGACAGATTCCTGATTTTTTAGTCATTATCGGGGTGAAATAGGGGTGAAATGGATGCGACGAAATCAGTAGACATGATGAATCTCTTCTTTCGTTTACGTTACGTGTTTTTTGACAAAAAAAATCCATAGCAAGACATTTTTTCATTTTCAAACTGACAGATTTCTGAGTTTTTAGACATTATCGGGGTGAAATAGGGGTGAAATGGATGCGACAAAATCAGTAGACATAATGATTCCCTTCTTTTGTCTACGTTACGTGATTTTCGACAAAAAAATCCATAGCAAGACATTTTTTCATTTTCAAAATGACAGGTTTCTGATTTTCTAGACATTATCGGGGTGAAATAGGGGTGAAATGGATGCGACAAAATCAGTAGACATGATGAATCTCTTCATTCATTTACGTTACGTGTTTTTTGACCAAAAAAATCCATAGCAAGACATTTTTTCATTTTGAAAATGATAGATTTCTGTTTTTTCAAGCCATTATCGGGGTGAAATAGGGGTGAAATGAATGCGGCAAAATCTATAGACATAATGAATCTCTTCTCTCGTGTACGTTTCGTGTTTTTTGACAAAAAATCCATGTCAAGAGAATCTTTCTTTTTCGAAATAACAGATTTCTACACAGCAATAAAAAATGAAAATTATTTCCTTCCTGATTGGAATTTCGAACTTTCAATAATGCCCATTCGTTATCTCGAGTAATAGTTCGGCATTTTTCCTGATGAATAATCACTCTTGCACTAATTCAGAATAAATTCCTAATATTCCGCGTATTTATTCGGCCCGGCCTGCTTTTCGTGATTTTTTTTCTTGCTGGCGCGGATTTCTTGCTGGCTTCACACCGGTGAAACTGATAATTGATATGGAGCATATTTTCTATATTTGAAAACCGGAGTAAAAAGACTAATTTCACAATTTTACCTTCACGCTGCTCTCAAAACCGTTGTGCCCAAATCAATTCGAACCGTTTCCAAAATTTGTTTCTCTTTCTGTCGCTGAGTTGGTCTAACATTTTTTATTACTCAAATAAATAATAAATGTTCAGAAAATTATTATTGACTTCGATTTGAATAGTGATTTTTTTTTCAAATTACTTGATTTAAATCATGATTCTTATCTTGATTGCGTCTTGCCCACTGAGCTAATATCTCCAATTTCTTGGAGGATTGTGTAATTCTTTTAAAAGCGTCGGAATTCCTCAAAATGCGTCTTTTTCCCTCATTTTCCCGTCATTTCCTCAGCATTTCCTGATTTTCCGCTATTCCCTCTATTTCCCCGAAATGCCTGAAAATTCCCCGAAATTTCCCGAAGTTCCTCGAAATTCCGCGAAATTCCTCCATTTCCTCGTTGTTTCCCACGAAGTGTATGAGAAATTCACCTCCATTAAGCTAGCAGAACCACTGGATTTTAAAATGTTTTCTCCGTTCATAATTTGAGGCTAATTTATTACCCTATATTATAGAAACCAAAAAACCGTGAGTTCTGCTAGCTTAACGTTAAGCTAGCAGAACCACTTCGTAAATTGAGTTCAATCACAAAACTAATTATGCCATAATTTAAGGCCAATTTATGGCTCTGATCCTAGCCTATTGCCAATTTTTTCACACCTTTTTTTTCAAATCAAGGGTTTGGCTAGCTTACCATAATTTGAGGCTAATTCAAGGCTCTTCATTGACTTATGTGAAGTTGGCACCGACTTTTTTGAAAAACTGAATTTTTATCGGAGTTCTGGGTAGATACGATAGAGTTCTGGAGTTCCTGTCGAAAAATTTCAATAGTTCTGGTTAGTTGTAGAAAATAACTGAAAAACAAAATTGTGGGTGCTAACTTCACGCGGCGCCGCTTCTTTCACAGAAAAGAGTTCTGATGAGAAATTTCGACGTATTTGAAAGAGTTCTGAAGTTCCTGATATATTTCAACGATAGTTCCAGCGAAATAACAAAGTTATTCCTATTTTTAATAGGGGCATTCATACGATCATGTAGCATCCACCACTTTCTAAAGTTTGGATCGGAGTTCTGGGTAGCACCAGTCGAGTTCCACATACTATCTAGGTAACTTTTTTCTCTAAAATCGAAACTCTAGTTTTTATAAGCGGAAACGAAGGACCGAAAAAAAAAAAGTGTTTTGTAAACGATTTGGAAAAGAGAGACAATAGAGGAGTTCTGATCGGAGTTCTGGGTAGCACCAGTCCAGTTCTACATAATATCTTGACTCGTATCTTGATAACTGTTTTCTCTAAAATCGAAAATTTTTCAAAAAACTTTTTTTCCAGTCGGTCCCTTGTTTTCGCTCATGAAAACTAAAGTTTCGATTTTAGAGAAAAAAGTTACCTAGATAGTATGTGGAACTTGACTGGTGCTACCCAGAACTCCGATAAGAACTCCTCTATTGTCTATCCTTTTCAAATCTTCCACAAAACTTTTTTTTTCAGTCGGTCCCTTGTTTTTGCTTATGAAAACTAAAGTTCCGATTTTAGAGAAAAAAGTTACCTAGATAGTATGTGGAAATTGACTGATGCTACCCAGAACTCTGATAAGAACTCCTCTATTGTCTGTCCTTTCCAAATCATTCACAAAACAATTATTTTTTCAATCAGTTTCTCTTTTGCGCTTATAAAAACTAAAGTTTTGATTTTACAGAAAAAAATTATCAAGATAGTATCTAGAACTCGACTGGTGCTACCCAGACCTCCGATCGGAACTCCTCTATTGTCTCTCCATTCCAAATCTTTCACAAAACTCTTTTTTTTCCATTGGTCCCTCTTTTCCGCTTATGAAAACATTTTAGAGAAAAAATGTAAAAAGATAGTATGTGGAACACGACTGGTGCTACCCAGAACTCCGATCTGAACTTTAGAAAGTGGTGGATGCTACATGAGCGTATGAATGTCCCTATTAAAAGTAGGAATAACTTTGTTATTTCGCCGGAACTATCGTTGAAATATATCAGGAACTCCAGAACTCTTTAAAATACGTCGAAATTTCTCATCACAACTCTTTTCTGTGAAAAAAGCGGCGCCGCGTCGTGAAGTTAGCACCCACAATTTTCTTTTTCGGTTATTTTCTACAATTAACCAGAACTATTGAAATTTTTCGTCAGGAACTCCAGAACTCTATCGTATCTACCCAGAACTCCAATAAAAATTCAGTTTTTCAAAAAAGTCGGTGCCAACTTCACATAAGTTCTTCATTGAACCTATTATCGATTTTTTTGTTGGTCATTTTCTGCAAAAATTTTCCCAAATTTAACATGAACGTTAAAATAAAATAGCAAATCAGAAAAAAATCAATCATGGAACAAATTATAACATAATTTAAGGCTAATTGAAGGCTCTTGTCCTATCCTACTGCCGATTTTTTCGCACATTGTTTTCTAAAAAAAACATGGGTTTTGCTAGCTTAACCATTAAGCTAGCTGGACCAAATCTAAAATAAAAGGAATTGAGTACACCATAATTCAAGGCTATTTTAAGGCTCTTTGTTGAGCCTATCGTCGATTTTTTTGTTTTTGTTTTTGCAAAAAATTTCCCAAATCCAACTTGAACATGACTAACCAATAACAAACCAAAAAAAGCTTCAAAATAGCCCCTATTATGGTGTACTCAGTATCCTTATATTCCTTCTATTTGAACTACAAAATAGCCACAATGCTCAAAGTAGAATGAGCCGTTAAAATGAGGTCGGAGTCATTTCCACACAATGTTCATAAAATGAACAACAATGGTAGATTTCGGGAGAAAAACAACTACTTTCCTGGCTAATGCCACGCAGAACATTGAATCACATCCTCCCGAAGTAGTTGTTTTTCTCCCGAAATCATTTTATGAACATTGTGTGGAAATGACTTTGAGCTTTTTGTATTTATTTACCATTTTATTCCACTTTGAGCATTGTGGCTATTTCACAGTTGAAATTACGCCAGCCACTCCCGTATGGGAATTTCAGTTTTGGAGTGTTTCTTTCCTTCGTTTCTACTCAGGATGGCGTTGCTTTCATATTGTGTATGAAAGACGCCTCTGGTGTAATATAATGTCGAATTGATTTTTGTTTGGCTAGACTTAAGATGGCAACATAGAGATGTATTTTCTATACATCTCTGGCAACATGTAGCCATCTTAGCTAGACTCATTTGTTTATATGAGTCTATGCATACAGGGTTGGGCAAAAGTATGGAACCAGGTGAATATCTCGGTAACCGTTTGTTAGATTTCTTTGAATATATGTACAGGGTGATTTCAAAACGTGATGGATTTGAAAATTTTATCGTCGATGTTGCCACTTTTTCAGTTATTCCGGAATTATTATCAACTTCCTTATTTTAAATAGAACACCCTGTATTTTATTGAATACAAATATTCTCCCTGAAAAGTTGATTTCATCGATTCATCACACTTGGGATCTAGCAAGAATGATTACTGAGATATAGGGTGTTCAAAATCGAGATTTTTCAACTTAAGGATTTTTTTTTGTCGAAACTATTCACTATTGGTCAAAACGGCTCACATGTCCCCACGTCAACTTTTGATTCACTATCTACCGACATTTAATTGAAACAAATACAGGGTGGTTCAGGATTCAGAAATCTGATCACCCTGTATCTGTTCCCATTAAATACCAATAGATAGTAGATCTAAAGTTATGATACGGACATGGAAGCCGTTTTGACCGATAATGAATAGTTTCGACACTATCCTAAATCCTAAAGTTGAGAAAACTCGATTTTGAACACTCTATATCTCAGTAATCATTCTTGCTAGACCCTAAGTGTGATGAATCGATGTGAAATCAGCTTTTCAGGGAGAATCTGAAAATTCAATAAAATACAGGGTGTTCTATTTAAAATTCGGAAGTTGATAATAAATCCGGAATAACTGAAAAAGTGGCAACATCGACGATAACATTTTCGAATCCATTACGTTTTGAAATCACCCTGTACATATATACAAAAAAATCTAACAAACGGTTACCGAGATATTCACCTGGTTCCATACTTCTGCCCAACCCTGTATATTCCGGGAGGATGTCTTTCAATGTTCTGCGTTTTTCTCCCGAAATCTACCATTGTTGTTCATTCTATGAACATTGTGTGGAAATGACTGAGCTTTCTGTATTTATTAGCCTCAAATTATGGTATAATTAGTTTTTTCTACATTCATGCAAAAAGCAGAACTTTATTGAACTATATTTAGTGGAAAAAGAAGTTCTTTATTGCACTTAGTGCAATAAAGTTTTTATTGCACTCATCTGTCATTCTATATTGAAAATTGCACCAATTGTTCATTCACTTTCAACATTGAGGGTAAAAATGAAGTTTGAGTTAAATTGTTCGTAACGTATTAGTTCCTGTTTCAATGCAAATCGATATTAATAATAAAGTATTCAAGTTGCGTTTTTCATTTTTTTACACCTATTGCCGCACCTCAATAAATCATTTTTTGCTTTTTGCATGAACGTAGAAAAAATGTTGTATGCAACTCGTGCAATAAACATTCACTTTTTGCACTTGTTGCATAAATAACTATTGTGGTTGAACTTTTATTTACGAAGTGGTTCTGCTAGCTTAACGTTAATTTTTTGCATAAATCGAAGAGAAATTCGTTAACAGAGTAATAAATTAGCCTTGAGTTATGGCCGAAGAAAAAAATTAAAAATCTGAACTGGTGCTGCTAGCTTAATGGGGGTGAGAAACCCCTGTGGTCAACCCCTCGATCTTTTCTGATCCAGCGTTCCACGTGGGCGACAGCGGCGAGTCGAGAGAGATAACGCTCAGGAAGGCGCGCAACGGCATCGCCAACCTGTGCAGCCAGCTCAGGCTGAACCAGCACTGCATCGATACGGCGTGCAGCTTCTTCAAGATGGCGCTCTCGAGGAACCTCACCAGAGGCAGGAAGTTCACGCACGTTCACGCCGCTTGCGTGTATCTGACTTGCAGGACGGAAGGCACTGCACGTATCCTTTTCAAATTCTGATCCATACATAATGATTAATAGGCCAATCATTTTAGCGTTTAAAATCAAAAATGGTGAAAAAATAGCAAAACATTTCAAACTTTCACAGACGTTTATGGAGAACGCAACGCAGGATATTTCTGAAAATCTCGCATCTTACATTTTATCACCTGTTCTATCGATCTAAAATATTTTAGAAATTGCGACGTTGCCGTTTCTAGCAAAAAGTCCTAGCAACTTAATTTTTTTAAATGGAACACCCCGTATAAAAATTCAGATCGGACAACTCAGGCTAACATCAGACTAACAACACACCAGGTTCATTTTCGGGCTCACGTCAGGGCAACAGGATGTTTTCAGATACAGAGGCCAATACAGGGTCTAATTCAGGTTCACAAACAATTACAGGGTCTTATTCGGGCCCACGAAGAAATACAGGGTCTTATTTAGGGCCACAGGCTATACAGCTTCAGGTTCAATGGGGAACACAGGGTTATGCACAAACACACAACATTCAAAACACAATCAGGCAGGGCAAGTAGAATTCAGGGATTATGGTCAACAAGGGGTGCCTCCGATGTGCAAGCCAGTTCTGAAAACTCGAACTCTGAGCGGGCATCGAGCAAGTTTGAAAGCCAGTGGAAATCATTTCTCGACAAAAGTACGCTCTTGAAATTCTCACTCAGTGCCGAAAAAGTTCGAGCTAGTGCGACGAGTGGAAAACGCTGTAAATTTCACGTGGTCCTTCCGGTACACCAGAAGAACCAAAGGAACAATCCGATCGCGTCCTGCCTGACAGTCTGTCTGTCATTCTGACGCATTTAAAATTTAAAAATCGAAATGCCAATGTGAACACGACTCATGGTGTCCAACTCCTACACCAGGGACTTCGTCTGCGGACTGGGTTCAGCAGTGACCACCACGGCCATCACCTTTCCCATCAACAAACTCATCTACAGGTGAGTTGCGCGGGTTCGTGCTGCACTGATTTCTCAGACGGTATTTTTGGCAACGCTTTTTTGGTACGTGAAACACTTATCATTATACTTGCAAAGAAGTTTCGTCAATCATTGTGGATATTTTGATGTTCCTTAAAATTTTAGCTTCCCTTTCCTTTGAAAATATTGATATTGAATTGAATTGAATTTCAAGCGTACTATAGTGGTACTGGTTTTTGTCGAAGTGGTTGTAATCTACTGTTCGCACTTTTCCGTATTTTTGAATGTAAAGATATGGTTTCCTTCACGCCGTCAGCGGCTGCCGTTGGAAGCATGGCGCTGAAGGTTGCCGCTGACGGTTTGATTGGCTGGTTTCCCCTACACCGTCGACAGTATATATTTAATATTCAATGAACGTCCATGGATGATGGTTGTATTGTCGTCGGGGTGCAAAATGAGAAATGATCAGAAAAGAAAAGCTATTTGCCTCGTTTTGCTACAAGAAGAGGAGGAAGATGATGAAGTGCTTGTGAATGAATTAACTGGAAAAAGAAAACCTCACCATGACTTGTTTGAAAACCGCGAAACAGAAGAATTTTTCAACATATTAATCAATCACTGACAAGTGTTGAAGTTGAATTTCGAAAATTTTTTCGGTTAAATCGCGAATAACATCTGTTACAATTCAAATTTAACTTAGTTGAAAACGGCTGTATCACTTACTTGAAACACATCAACAGTCATTTATTCGGATCAGGTCAATAATAACAATTTGTTACTACATTTTGAAAGTTCATTCTGTGGGTTCCCAGCATTGCTCTCGGTCTTTTGCTGCGAGTGTTGTCTTCAATTGGTACTGGGTATTTTGTCTCACACTGTCATTCCTCTCGGCTCTGCATTCCACACTTTGTTTACCTTCGATCCTGCTATTAGTAGCTAAAACGAAAATAGCACTCTCAGTCTGATATGGGCATGACAAACCATGATTGTGGTAGAAAGGTACTCACCTCAGGGTTTTGTTCGCTCTCATTTTTCAATGGATTTATATCTGGAAACCAGGTAGTTATTTGGGTATGATTATGCTTCTTGTCTTCTCTCCTGGCTGAAGATAATCCGAAATGATGATATTTTATTATCATTTTAGTACTATGGAGCTGCATGTCGTGTCATTTACGTAATGTTCGTTACACCTAAATTGCTTTGAGTCTGGAATACTTACTACTTGTAAGTTGTAATTCAGCCCTGTTCCTAATAGGTCCCTTGGAAATAAGATATTGAGTGATATTATCTAGTGGAGGGTTAATTTCACTGCTTATATAATCTTTGTGTATTGTCAAATCTGTATCAGCTGAGTGTCGACTGTCGACATCGTCACCTGTCACCTGACACCTGACACCTTTGGTCTAATGGCACGAAACACGGAACACACAGTGGTGTGAATCGACCGTCGACTTATTACCATTTAGTCTCCTCAACTTCGGGTCAATTCGGTGTTACACGGCGGAGTACTTATCGTTGGCTTACAGTATTTTATCAAGGTCGGTGGTTTTGGTCATGACGTCATAGTGAGTTACTGGCGTGTCCAACATCGAGTTGGTTGTCAGTTATACGGTTGGCCAGCAGTAAGTTGTGAATCGATTCCTAAAGCCTGATAGTAAAGTTCTGAGACTATTCGTCAAGTGAGTCGACCCTTGGTTGATACCGCGGTGGTACTTCGGTATTCGTCGCTATTATCTTAGGTATCTTCTTTCTCCTTCGACTCCTTGTTTCCTGGACTCGAAGAGACCTCTTCTTTCGCTTTCGACTCTTTGTTTTCTGGACTAGTATTCTGTGTTCTATGTCAATGTGTATGAACGCTACTGCGCAGGCCTGGGTGGTTTTAAGTTCGTAGCCGTTCGTAACGAATATCGGTTTGTAACGATATTTTCCCGGGTTTTCTCAGTGTCATAACGGCGTCTCAAGATGCCTTACATCGTAACAAAGTGATGTAGTTTTGCTTGGAAATGGGGAGTTATACCCAATATGTTATTTGAATTTCGTATTTTTTGTGTACACCGTCACGATGGGAAATGACGTGCTTATGGGGTACAAAAAAAATGTGTGAGGAGGACCTACAAGTCTCCAGCCTGAAAAGGGCACCATTTTGTAAAGGTGTGTCTGGTTGCATTGGTGCCGAGGAAGAGCTCCATAATTTGTACCGTGTTTGTGAACGGAATCCACAGCTAGTGGGATTATTTGGAGGTCTTCAACTCGCAACATTTCGTTTCCTCTGTTTTGGAAAGAAATACCCTATAAGGGGATTAATAGCATCATTCAACCGGCCTACCCAATAGCCCGCCCACCATCCAAGGTATGTTGTACTACCATGTGCCATGCAGGTTCACTAGGCTTGGAATATAATCCTGTAAGTGATATTTCTTTTGTTTTAGGGCTTCTTCTTTTCCCTTCTTTTTTTATCTACTTCACTTTGGTCCTTTTGCTTCTTCTCTTGTCGATGTTCCTGCAAGATGTCTTCAGTTGTCCCTGTTATCAGACTGCTGTCTGGTGCTGCATTATGCCAAGCATTACACTGACCCAGTAGTTCCTGTCTAAACCACCTGACACCAGCAGCACTGCATTGTCTGGAAGCAGCCCCAGCCTGGGAAGTCACCCATTATAGTATCACCAGCTATATGTATGTACTTATGGTGTAGCTGCCAGAAAATACCTGCAATCTGGTAAGACTGCTCCATTTTTATCTCCATTCAAGAAATACCTACCACCAAGGATTTTCAAGTTGAACATTTCGCCTGCGGATCTATGTACTGTATGACCATGTATAATGTTGACCTCAATAATTAATAAGGGGTATCATATTGCTGAATTTCCACTCACCACTGTAAACCATAGTGATCACATTGGTAAATTATTATTGTTCTGGAAGAAACCAGACTTCAACATAATTGTGTCTAAATTCATGAATAAGGGGGGTCATTATATTTCATAAGGTATATATGTTGAGGTACCTACATAATATTTTGTTGCTATTTACTTGATGGAAATGTTTTTCTAGTGATGTCTACATAGTTAGCAGCTTATGTCATAACTACCATATTCAACCATATTCAGTAAAGGATACAGTCAAATTTATGGCTATAATTCCACCCTACCAACCTTACTCACCCCAGTGTCCCACTGAGCTAGTCAGTGTTTGATCTCTACTGTTTATAATCAGGCACTTTAAACACTTATTTTTGTAACGAAAAATCTATCTCAATTTGCACATCCTTTAATTGAGGGTGAACAGCCTAAACCAATTTGTTAACAACTCTGGTAACAAAGCAGCTATAAACAATGGAACCCGTTACAAATGGCGCCCAAAAATTTCAGTTGGCACTAGGGTGGATATTGTTGAGTAATTTTTGAATTTTCATTGGTGGTAGTTTAAATTCAGTACATATTTTTTTTTTTCATTTATTTTTATTTAATATCACAGGATATTCTTGAAATATTATATAGTGAAAACAAAAATGGAAATATTTTTCTAGTTATTTAAAAAAAAAAAAAAAAAAGAAAAACTTGAAATTTTCATATAGGTACTTACAGGGTGTACACTTATAAAAAGCTGGTATTTTTTTTATGGTAAACTTGGTGGCTTTAGAATGAGTTTCCGGCATTCTTAGCAAATGCACACTATTATTTTTTCTCATTGCTGGTAATACAGGGTAGAACAAGTGATAATAGCAGCATTCTAATTTTTATTCCTCTAACATATTTCTTCAATATGAGATAATTTCATGCTTTCTTGTAATAAGAATCATTATTGATATATTGAATTACTTGCTGTTGATTACATAGGGTCAGCCCTAGTGAATTTAAAAATAAATATCAAGTTATTTTTATTCACACTACACCTAAAGGGTGTTATATTATCAAGTGCCAAATCAGTTTATTTGACTTGATATATATATTTGTTTTCTTCCCTTTCTTAATGAGTTAAGAACTGCTATTATCTACTCTGACATCTGTATTTCAATTATTTTTTCTTTTCAGTGCAGGCATTACTGATAATACTTTTTTTCCTCACTCTGCTGGTAACACATGACAGGTTTACCTACCTGAAGTTTTTTTTTAATACCAATACTTGTGTATATTTTTTTTTTGACTGTATTATTGACACAGGTTTTCGGAGAACTATACAGGGTGATCCAGCTGGGTGTTGTTTCGTGGCTGTTAGCTGGTTTATCAGGTTTTTTTTGTGTTGTTGGACCTTGTGGTTAAAAAATCAGTTGGTGGATTCAATTGGTTGTTCCTGATTTTTTTTTTCTCTTTCTTTTTTTCTTCCGGGAAGGAAGGGGGTTTTGTAGAATTCAGTACAGAATCAGTACAGTTAATAGGGAGTATTTTTTTTTCTTTTTTTTCTCTTGAGGAAACTTCTTTTTTTCTTCTCTTATATTATCTCTCTGCATTGTGGAAATGGATATCAATAGGTTGTTGAGTGACGAACTCACTTATGAATTATTGGTTCGTGGATCAGAGTTGGGTAATGGAACGGTGCAGGACAAAAGATCATTGTTGAGACAAGCGTTGCGTGCTGAGAGTGGGAGTAGTCCTGGTGAGCCTACAGTGAATTTTGACCCAATGAACGAGATGGCAATATGTAGTAGTAAGTTGGATGGATTGCTTGGCAGTATTGATGAATTTGATGTTGATAATAGAGAAAATGAGTTTCGTAAAATCAAGTCTAGACTTATACATGTTCAGGATAGGTTATCACGAATAAATACCGAGAATTCAATGATTTTGGCTGAAAAAAATAATTTACTGGCCACAGCCAATCGTCTTCAACTTTCCTTAGATCGCATATATGCTGCAACAGTTCCTTCTGATAGTAACGCCCAGAACGAAGATGCAATTTTAGACCAACCAGTAATAACTGCAAGTGCTTCCCTCCTAGATGAACCAAATTGTTTGTTGCCTACAATAGCACCTAGAACTAGTACCGGGTCAATGGATCAGGTTGAAGATCTCATTCAAATTGATGGGCAAAGGTCCCAACAACATAATAAAGAAACCTCACCTCGTCAAGCAAATGGAAATAATTCCCTATCTATGGCAAACAACTTACTAGCCTCAGCAGATGGCTTAGCTGAAAGATTGAGGAATATTAATCTTACTCATTTAGATTCAGTCAATGTTACATCATCAGTGTATGCTAATAGTGTAAAAGATAGAGTACGATTCTCTGGTAATGGTTCTGACAATGTTGGTAATTCAAGATGTGCTACATTTAATTCATCTAGACTTCAACCTCCTCTTTTAAATAACAATCATAGTAGTCCAGGACACTTTGTCAATTCTATGAAACATGACTTTCCACTTGAATTTCATTCTTCAATCAATAATAGTTCTGCCAAGTTTGTTGATGTTAGTCGTTGGAAACTGAGGTTCAACGGTTCAACCAGCGTTACCGATTTTATAGAAAAACTTGAGGAGATGAGGGTGTCTCGAAGTATTATGAAAAATCAAATGTTTGATTGTATGTCGGAATTACTGGAAGGCGATGCATCCATATGGTTTAGATTTGCAAGAAACCAAATTCGTGACTATGATGACTTCCTAAGTCAACTCCGTGTAAGTTTTCTACCCCGTAACTATGAAGAGAGAATCTGGGATACGCTCAAACGTCGAACTCAAGGTCCAACGGAAACCGTTACTATTTATGTAGCCTATATGGAGAACCTATTTGCCAAACTTTCATCGAAACCTAGTGAAGAAACTCGGGTAAATTTCATAAAGGGAAAGATGCTCCCATATATTCAGATGGCGGTCGCTGGAAAAGGTATTTCCACCCTTTCCTCCTTAATTATCGTAGGTCGCGAAATTGAAGAGGCTAACTTAAGTGCGCAAGAATATCGTGCTCCCCTCACGCTGCCGAAGCATTCTGTAGAACCCGGTCTGGAATATCAGCGCCCTTATTCGCGAATTTCAATAATAGATTCACAGGTCGATAACTCAGTAACAGATCAGTCAGGAAATGGTTGCCCCTCAGTGAACGTTTTGAATAATACAGGCCCATCATCTTCAGCTTCCCCTAACGCTCCTAAATGTTTTAACTGTGGTCAACCTGGACATATCCGCGCTAGGTGTGATCAACCTCCTAGAAAACATTGCTTTAAATGCGGTGCTCCTGGTATCACAGTGCGAACATGCAGTAGTTGTTCGGGAAACGGGAGATTGAGCCATTAGTAGGTCGCCTGGTGAGCTCACCTACTCTGACGACCACTCATAAGTGTACATATTCATCTGTAAATATTCAGCCGATTTTGTCATATATTATGTCACATTGTGATGACGATAATCGTCCTTATTTAGATATTGAGATTTTAGGCATAAAATTTAAAGCACTGTTGGACAGTGGGTGTAATTTAACTGTTTTGGGTTCCCATGGTTGGAATGTTCTTAAGAATTTGGGCCTTAAGCTCTTACCTTCAAATATTTCATCTTGCGCTGTTGCCAATAATCAAACCTGTGAAATTCTCGGGGTTGTCACAGTTCCAATACAATTGGAAGAAAAAATTAAAATTCTTGAATTATTAGTAGTACCCGAACTTTCTCATACAATCATTTTAGGTGTCGATTTCTGGATAGCTATGGGGATAATTCCAGACCTGAAAAGTGGTTGCTGGACTTTTGATGAAAGTATTCCTAAAATTAATTCTTTGACAGCAGTTGTTTCTAAAGACGTTCTTAAGCCTGAACAGAAGGTTATTTTGGAGGAAATTGTAAAGAAATATTTTGACTTACAGGGTGACAAACTTGGTCGTACCACTCTCGTGCAGCATAAAATAATTACCGACTCTGAACCTATCCGACAAAGAGCGTATCGGGTATCCCCTGCTATGCAACAGCATATTGACGATGCAGTGAAAGAAATGCTAGACAATGATGTCATCGAACCTTCTGAATCGGCTTGGTCGAGTCCTGTATTATTAGTGCCCAAAAAGAGTGGCGAATATCGTTTCTGTGTGGATTACCGCCAGTTAAATCGTGTGACTAAAAAAGATTCGTATCCCTTACCATTTATTAATTCAATCTTGGACAAACTCCGTAATGCAAAATATCTCAGCTCAATCGACATAAAGTCTGCCTACTGGCAAGTACCGATAGCCCCTGAATCTAGGGAATGTACGGCGTTTACTATTCCAGGCCGAGGACTATACCAATTTAAACGAATGCCTTTCGGGTTATGTAATGCGCCCGCCACATTTCAACGGCTTTTGGATAGAATATTAGGCCCTGGTCTTGAACCACACGCATTCGTCTATTTGGACGACGTGATCATTGTCAATGATAATTTTGAAGACCACATTAAAATAATAACAGAGGTTTTCGAGAGATTTAGGAAAGCTGGACTAACGGTATCTCAGTCCAAGTGTACTTTTTGTAGATCTGAGTTGCGTTACTTGGGATATGTCGTCAACAGCCAAGGACTGCATGTTGATCCTGAAAAGGTGTCCGCCATTTTGAATATTCCCCCACCCAAAACCGTTCACGACATTAGGCGCGTGATTGGCGTCGCCTCGTGGTATCGCCGCTTCATCCCTTGTTTTGCTACCCTGGTGGCCCCAATGACCGCCCTTTTGTCTAAAAATAAAAAGTGGGAATGGACAGATGAATGTCAAAAATCGTTCCAGGGTATTAAAAGTGCATTGGTCTCGGCACCCATTCTAACTTGTCCTGACTTTTCCCGGCCATTTAAAGTTCAAACCGATGCATCTGCATTTGGAATAGGAGGAGTTCTTTCTCAAGAGTTTGACGACGGTGAACACGTCATTTGTTATATCAGCCGTTCGCTTACGCGCCAAGAGCGAAACTTTAGTACTACCGAAAGGGAGTGTCTTGCCGTCCTATATACTATCGAAAAACTCCGTCCTTATTTAGAGGGATATAAGTTCACTGTTATAACTGACCATCATTCGTTAGTGTGGTTGCATAATTTACGAGAACCAACTGGTCGTTTGGCTCGTTGGGCAGTACGCCTACAACAATTTAACTTTGACATTATTCACAGGAAAGCAAGAGAGCTCGTTGTTCCCGATGCCTTATCTCGCTCAGTGCCCGAGGTACAGGCTGTCGACTCGAGTAAACCTTTGCCGATAGATTCTTGGTTCAATAACATGTTAGTTAGAGTACGCGAAAATCCACTCAAGTACCCACAGTGGCGTTTAGTTGGAAACAAACTATTCAAATATGTTTCATGTCAGTATCCGTTGCTCCGTGACCAAAATGATTTTTGGAAACTAGTTGTTCCTAAGTACGATCGTAAGAATTTGATCCGCTCTCATCATGATAGTACCGTGGCTTGTCACGCAGGAGTTTTTAAGACCTTTGAACGCCTCAAAAATTCGTATTATTGGCCTAAAATGCGCGCGGACGTAGCTGCCTACATTAAAAGGTGTCCTGTTTGTTTAGCGCAGAAACCGATTCTAAGACCTCCATCTGGAAATATGGGAAAACATCCCGAAGTCACCGTACCATGGCAGATGATAAGTGTAGATCTTTTCGGCCCACTTCCTCGTTCTACCCGTGGATATAAATTCGTTTATGTTGTAACAGATGTATTGAGTAAATTTTCTTTATTTTTCCCCCTTAGAGATGCGACTGCCGCTGCAGTAACGCGAATTACAGAGGAACACGTATTCCTGATGTTTTCATGTCCACAATACCTCATATGCGATAATGGCGTACAGTTTCGCTCAAATTTATTCCGTAACCTATGTCAAAATTATAATGTAACTATTCGGTATACTCCTTTGTATCACGCTCAAGCAAACCCCGTGGAGAGGGTTAATCAGGTCCTTAAGACCATGATCTCTTGCTATATTAATGACAATCACAAGAAATGGGATACATTACTTCCTAAAGTTGGCTGTGCAATACGTACTGCGGTTCATGAGGCGACGGGCTTGACACCGTTCTTTGTAAATTTTGGTCGCGAACATTTTGCTTCAGGTGGCGATTATAAACGCCCGAATATCGAAACAGAGACACGAGTTCCTCCTTCTAGGCGAGATGTTTCTCAAGAATTCAAAAAGATATTTGCAGACGTTAAAAGGCGACTTGATGCAGCACATGCTCGTTCTAGTAATCGATATAATTTAAGACGTCGTCCGATAGCGTTTCATGTCGGCGATAGAGTTTACCACAGGAATTATGTCTTGTCCGATGCCTCTAAAAACTTCACTGCGAAATTCGCCTCCAAGTATGTGGGACCGTTTGTTATTAGGAAGAAATTTTCCCCAGTCGCTTACGAGCTGGTCGACTCGAATAATAAGTCCAAAGGAACGTGGCATATTAAAGATTTAAAGTTTCATCCTCCTGATGATGATGATGATGGTTCGGCTAGTGACGGTTCCGAATAGGAGTTGACTTTACGTACCTCAGGTTGACAGGTATATATTGTTGAATTTTTCTTAGTTTTCTTGTTTTCTTACTTTCTCCTTTCGCTGTGCAGTTGACGGCTTGAGACTATCACTGTAGGGGAGAATTCTCCTGGCGGTAAGAGTCCGACCGAATAGGCCACTGCCAGAGTTGCTGAGCGAATGATCGACGCTGGTCGGTAGTAGGCATTGGAGTGCGCTTACCCGGAGTGTTGGAGGGACACGTGACCTAGTGAGGTAGTTCTCTATCAGTACTAGGCTTGGAGTGCATGTCTCCTTCCATAGCTTTGTTCGGTGGCGACCTACTGGATCACCCGACGTCATTTCGAGTCTAGCAACTCTGGTAGTCATTATCTTTTTGTATTTTTTTTGTTTGGGGGGATAATTTTTTTTTATGGATATAATTGTCAATCTCACTCAGAAGAGATTTACAGGTAAATCTCTTGGGAGTTGAGGGGGAGTTGTTACAATTCAAATTTAACTTAGTTGAAAACGGCTGTATCACTTACTTGAAACACATCAACAGTCATTTATTCGGATCAGGTCAATAATAACAATTTGTTACTACATTTTGAAAGTTCATTCTGTGGGTTCCCAGCATTGCTCTCGGTCTTTTGCTGCGAGTGTTGTCTTCAATTGGTACTGGGTATTTTGTCTCACACTGTCATTCCTCTCGGCTCTGCATTCCACACTTTGTTTACCTTCGATCCTGCTATTAGTAGCTAAAACGAAAATAGCACTCTCAGTCTGATATGGGCATGACAAACCATGATTGTGGTAGAAAGGTACTCACCTCAGGGTTTTGTTCGCTCTCATTTTTCAATGGATTTATATCTGGAAACCAGGTAGTTATTTGGGTATGATTATGCTTCTTGTCTTCTCTCCTGGCTGAAGATAATCCGAAATGATGATATTTTATTATCATTTTAGTACTATGGAGCTGCATGTCGTGTCATTTACGTAATGTTCGTTACACCTAAATTGCTTTGAGTCTGGAATACTTACTACTTGTAAGTTGTAATTCAGCCCTGTTCCTAATAGGTCCCTTGGAAATAAGATATTGAGTGATATTATCTAGTGGAGGGTTAATTTCACTGCTTATATAATCTTTGTGTATTGTCAAATCTGTATCAGCTGAGTGTCGACTGTCGACATCGTCACCTGTCACCTGACACCTGACACCTTTGGTCTAATGGCACGAAACACGGAACACACAGTGGTGTGAATCGACCGTCGACTTATTACCATTTAGTCTCCTCAACTTCGGGTCAATTCGGTGTTACACGGCGGAGTACTTATCGTTGGCTTACAGTATTTTATCAAGGTCGGTGGTTTTGGTCATGACGTCATAGTGAGTTACTGGCGTGTCCAACATCGAGTTGGTTGTCAGTTATACGGTTGGCCAGCAGTAAGTTGTGAATCGATTCCTAAAGCCTGATAGTAAAGTTCTGAGACTATTCGTCAAGTGAGTCGACCCTTGGTTGATACCGCGGTGGTACTTCGGTATTCGTCGCTATTATCTTAGGTATCTTCTTTCTCCTTCGACTCCTTGTTTCCTGGACTCGAAGAGACCTCTTCTTTCGCTTTCGACTCTTTGTTTTCTGGACTAGTATTCTGTGTTCTATGTCAATGTGTATGAACGCTACTGCGCAGGCCTGGGTGGTTTTAAGTTCGTAGCCGTTCGTAACGAATATCGGTTTGTAACGATATTTTCCCGGGTTTTCTCAGTGTCATAACGGCGTCTCAAGATGCCTTACATCGTAACAAAGTGATGTAGTTTTGCTTGGAAATGGGGAGTTATACCCAATATGTTATTTGAATTTCGTATTTTTTGTGTACACCGTCACGATGGGAAATGACGTGCTTATGGGGTACAAAAAAAATGTGTGAGGAGGACCTACAAGTCTCCAGCCTGAAAAGGGCACCATTTTGTAAAGGTGTGTCTGGTTGCATTGGTGCCGAGGAAGAGCTCCATAATTTGTACCGTGTTTGTGAACGGAATCCACAGCTAGTGGGATTATTTGGAGGTCTTCAACTCGCAACATTTCGTTTCCTCTGTTTTGGAAAGAAATACCCTATAAGGGGATTAATAGCATCATTCAACCGGCCTACCCAATAGCCCGCCCACCATCCAAGGTATGTTGTACTACCATGTGCCATGCAGGTTCACTAGGCTTGGAATATAATCCTGTAAGTGATATTTCTTTTGTTTTAGGGCTTCTTCTTTTCCCTTCTTTTTTTATCTACTTCACTTTGGTCCTTTTGCTTCTTCTCTTGTCGATGTTCCTGCAAGATGTCTTCAGTTGTCCCTGTTATCAGACTGCTGTCTGGTGCTGCATTATGCCAAGCATTACACTGACCCAGTAGTTCCTGTCTAAACCACCTGACACCAGCAGCACTGCATTGTCTGGAAGCAGCCCCAGCCTGGGAAGTCACCCATTATAGTATCACCAGCTATATGTATGTACTTATGGTGTAGCTGCCAGAAAATACCTGCAATCTGGTAAGACTGCTCCATTTTTATCTCCATTCAAGAAATACCTACCACCAAGGATTTTCAAGTTGAACATTTCGCCTGCGGATCTATGTACTGTATGACCATGTATAATGTTGACCTCAATAATTAATAAGGGGTATCATATTGCTGAATTTCCACTCACCACTGTAAACCATAGTGATCACATTGGTAAATTATTATTGTTCTGGAAGAAACCAGACTTCAACATAATTGTGTCTAAATTCATGAATAAGGGGGGTCATTATATTTCATAAGGTATATATGTTGAGGTACCTACATAATATTTTGTTGCTATTTACTTGATGGAAATGTTTTTCTAGTGATGTCTACATAGTTAGCAGCTTATGTCATAACTACCATATTCAACCATATTCAGTAAAGGATACAGTCAAATTTATGGCTATAATTCCACCCTACCAACCTTACTCACCCCAGTGTCCCACTGAGCTAGTCAGTGTTTGATCTCTACTGTTTATAATCAGGCACTTTAAACACTTATTTTTGTAACGAAAAATCTATCTCAATTTGCACATCCTTTAATTGAGGGTGAACAGCCTAAACCAATTTGTTAACAACTCTGGTAACAAAGCAGCTATAAACAATGGAACCCGTTACACATCCTTGTTTTCACTATTCTTCTTTTTCCTATATGATAGCACTTGACGTATTAAGAAAAAAAGAATAGTCCACTCGCCTATTGGCAAACTGATATCTTTGGTCCCCAGACAGGTCCTGGTGGGGGGCAACTTGGGCAAGGCCTTCAACAGCATCCGGCAGGAGGGCATAGTGTACCTGTACAGGGGCGGCATGCCGCCCCTAGTGCAGAAGGCCACCTGCCTGTCGACCATGTTCGGGGTGTACAATTCGGTGACGATGCCGCTGAAGAAGTACCACTTGAACGAGTACGTCGAAAAGGTAGGCTTTTTAGGTACAGTGTCATCCACGAAATCCGTAACATACCAGGTGACACAGACTCATGGTATATTTCTGTTATTTTTTTATACAAGTATACTTCAACTTTATTCATACATTTACATACATATACATTACATTTATGTGTGTGTAATAACAATTTCATCAGTACAGGGTGGCCAACTAAGACTCCAGAGTTCGGTTTCTCTGTTGTCTTGAGAGACAAAAAAAAGTCATGTATCAAAATTGAAGTAACAATCGAGCTCCACATTTCAAAATTTATTTGAAATACACAGGGTGTTCCGTAAGGTCACAGCACATCAAAGCTATGTTTTTTTCATTGGAACACCCTATATTTTATTTCATTTTTGAATTCTCCCTGAAGATCTGATTTCAACGACCCATCATACTCAGGGTCTAGCAGTGAAAGTTACTGACATATAGGGTGTGCAAAATCGAGATTTTCCAAGTTCAGAATTCTTTTCTGTCGAAACTGTTCATTATTCGTCAAAACGGTTTACATGTCCCTATCTCAACTTTCCACTCACTATCAATTGGTGTTCAATTGAAATTGATACAAGGTGGTCAAAAAATCTTAATTTATAATTTGTTTCAATTAAATGCCAATTGATAGTGAGTGAAAAGTTGAGATAGGGACATGTAAACCGTTTTGACGAATAATGAACAGTTTCTACAGAAAAAAATCCTGAACTTGGAAAATCTCTACACCCTCTATGTCAGTAACTTTCACTGCTAGACCCTAAGTATGATACGTCGTTGAAATCAGATATTCAGGGAGAATTCAGAAATGAAATAAAATATAGGGTGTTCCAATGAAAAAACATAGCTTTGATGTGCTGTGACCTTACGGAACACCCTGTGTATTCCAAAGAAATTTTGAAATGTGAAGCTTGGTTATCACTTCAATTTGAATGCAAAACTTTTTTTGTATCTCTCAAGACAACAGAGGAATCGAACTCTGGATTCTTAGTTGGCCACCCTGTACATATTTTACAATAATGCACCTAGGTGAGTGAACACCTGTGTGTGCAAAAATACGAATTAGGATGTGATAATTATTATTAACATTATGTTCAACTAATCAATAAATTCATTTAATTACCTACACTTTTCACAGCATCTTGTGTATTCGATCACTATTATAATATAAATGAAGTATTTTCATATATTAACAAATGTTTATATTTTGTTATCATTTTAATTTCATTTAGGCCAAGCAATGGGGGACTCAAAAGTGCTTACCTGGAAAAAAATACAGGAGTTTTGAAACTTGGCAGTCATGTACATATATATGACCTCAGTTACGCGTATGATTTGCGACCTCGTCAAGTCGCCGCTAGCCCCGCCATATTGAAAAAATTGCACCTAAAATCAGTTTTTTCATGATATCTCTTTTTCAGTACTTCATAAACAAAAAATAGGTATCACAACAATTGTAGGAAAGGAAATTCTCTACAAATTTTGTGAAAGAAGTTTTTTTCTGGGATCAATATTTCCAGAGTTGCATCGATATAAATCAGGGCAATCTTAGTAAAATTGTACAATGCTTCCCTTAACAGTGTCAATTATCGCTAGAATTTGTTTAGTTATTCAGTAATTATTACTTATTATCGTTTCCACACCACCTGAGTACCGGCGCGTTTTTTTTTATTGTGGTGTCCCCAGTAGGCCTAATCCACATTTCAATGTTTCTAAAACAATTATTATTGCTGGCTTCGTCTCAATACTCTAGATGGACCAGGTTCGCTTGGATTCACACTGATTTTGTATGTGTTTTCTGCATCTGATTCATCTTCCCCGGAATCTTCGTCTATAACATCAAACGTCGGCAGTAGAATATCATCTGGGTCTTCGTCATCAGAGTCGTTCAACATGTTTGCGATATTTTCGCAAGAATTTCCTGTTGCAAATTATCGAACAATTCAAACCCGCCTTTCTGCAGCTGCATACTGAGACACATCCTTTTTTACATTTGCATGAAATGAATTTTAGAACTACTTCTGGAGCAGGATCTTTGGTTGTTCTAACAGCAGTGAGTCCGACCTTACTCCTTTTCCATCCCCATTTTTCCGGATTTTTTCAACACCATTCCAAGCTTGAACTTGATGATAGGGGCGGAATGAATGTTGTTTTGCCGCTGCTGCTATGGGGAGAAGTGAAGCAAGGTTAAACTTACTCTTTGTCGCCGATCTCGAAAACTGATGATATCGGAGAAAATCCAGAAATGAATCCTTTTGAGATACTCCATAGAGTTTGATCAAGAAATTTTCTCCTGCTACTGCAATTGCCTTGGCGTCTGCACTTACATCCTTGAATACTTCGATAATTTAATTCAATTACGGGAATTTCATAATCATTTTGAGGAATTTGTTCTTGCCTTGGTTGAAAATGGCAGATGTTGTGTCACATCCACTAAAAGCGTGTAAAAACAATATATTGTGCGCAATGCTTGGTTTGCGTATACTTCGTACGGAGTATACTTCTTTTCTGAAGTTTTCCCCTTGCCCGGTTTCAAGAAATCATTTGGATGATGATTTCCTAGTGCAACTAAAAGTATCAGTAGGTCGATATCTTCTCCAACGATAAACACAGAGTTTAAAGATGATGCTGTGGATATTGCTGTCCTAACAATTGAGGTGTCAGCGTCTTCTATGGCCTGATGGCGAGCCTGATGGACAGTGCCGGATTCAGGGGGGGACCATGGGACTATCAGCCCCCGGCGGTGAATTTCAAGAGGCGGTAGAGAAATAGAGAAAAGAGAAAAAGCAAGCAGTAATACAGTCGTCGCCGACGAGGCGACAAATATATTATATTGCTTCTTGCTTTTTATATGCCGCCTCTTTAGTCGCCTTTTGAAACAAACACGCAATTAGCTACCGCTGGCAGTCGGCACCTCATTTTGTGAAAATCATAACATGCACTAATCTAGCGTCAGCTGTGTCTTGGACGCTACAATACAAAAGCTCAATAACAAAAAAAAATCAGAGTTCAGTATTCAATAGGTTGTCGTTGGTATTGTTGGTAATGGTACTAATAATAAATAAATTTTGAAACTGAAATTTGAAAAAATGAGTGAAAAAGAAGGTGGTGCATTCTGGAAACGGCAGAAGATCAATAAACGAAAGCAGTTAGACGAAGTTGCCAAGAAAAGCCCTAAAATACATTAATTTTTTTTCTAAATTCGAATGAGACAGAATCAGAACCGTCTCCGGGAACTTCACGATCTCAAGACGGGGATGGTAAGTTATATATATTTTTACATTCAATATGCGAAAAAGAAGAGTTAGAATCTCAAAAATAGATGAGCGAAATATGAACACGACTAAGCGTTGTTTCAGGGATAATCACAACAAATTCTTCATTCATGAATATTGGCAATTACTGAGAAGTTTTTTGCTATCCCTGATGATTAGTAATGCCAGTGGTCAAAGGTCATTCTCAACTTTGGAAAGAGTGAAAAACTACCTTAGGAACTCCATGGTAGAGGATACATTGAATATCTCATCAATTTTGAGTATTAACAGTGACATGTTATTAAATCTGAATTTTGATGATGAATATCTTGCGCATTGCAGCAATTAACACGCTCATCTCCAACAAGTCCAGTACTTATGGACATCATGTTATCGATTTTTGGAAACGGATAGTGCTGATTGAACCAGTTAATAAGTTTTTCTGTATCCTAACTGTCACGAAGTATTCCTGAAAGCCTCATGTCGACGTGTTGTTCCGTTGTTCCACTAAATATTCCACAGAAATCTTCAATTACATCACCTATACCTATACTTTTCATCGTCCTCATCAGAGTCTGCTCGATGGTCATGTCGATCCAAATTCCAGACCAAAATTTATCGGACCGTCTAATGGTGAAATATCCCTTTGTCGTAAAAGGAGGAGATGGAATGCGACCATTTGACGTGGTCGCAAACTTGAGGTGTTATTAGGGTCATGAAGATCAACCGATCTGCAAATTTTTGAAACTCCTGTATTTTTTTCCAGGTAAATCTACCCATTGCTTGGCCTAATTTGGTAGGATGTTATAAATTTTTGGTGCAAGTGTTGTAACAAATCTTTGGTTTCCATCGTATCTTCTGAATGGTACTATCATGTGTTTGTTAGTATACTTGTTTGGTAACAGTGGTTCACAAAATTTGTGTTCTTAGATTTAAAACAGAAGATGCAGTTGCTAAGGTAGTATAGGCATCTGACATTCAGAATCGATTGATTCTAGAGACAACTTGTGGAATACAGTCTATTTTCACATCAAAACAATAGAAATATGGAAATATGTGAATCCACATACAGGGTGCATGGAAATATGTCTCAAACAAATGAATAGGTACATGAATAAATTAAGGACCTGTGAATATACACTGGCCCGTTCCAAAGGCATGAAAATGCAGACAACGACTATCAAATGGAATGAAATGAGTTGTAAAATTGCAAAATTTTCATAATTCGATATGAAAAACTGAAAATATTCAGCTATTGAAATTCACTAATCCTTCATTGCAGCTTCAGAAATTCAGTAGTTAAATAGCATGCGGAAACATAAAAAGTACACAAATTCATTCAACATTTTGTGCTCTCTTCAGATATGTGAGCAGATTTTGCAAATTCAAACATACAGGGTGTTTTTCCGAGGACCCAATAATATGTTGAATTTTTGTTAATCCGGGCCTGAATTTTTTTCTGACGGATATACAAGTCGCTGGGGTAGCAGTGGGAAAACACGTCTACCAGATATCAAAAAAATATACCAGGTGGTTCGTATGCTTTGCGCCTTCAAAGAAATGACCAGAATTGATAAAACACCCTATATCTCGATAATAAAACATGTAAGACCCAATACATATGGTATATTCAGAACCACCGTGGTCACCTCTATTCACCGTTGAAGTATTTCCGTTTCTCAACGGAACACCCTGTATATAGCTCCTAGGAACTGAAAGTGTTGCCTAGCAACATACCTATGTTTGTGTCAGTAATAGGAACGTGGTATTAAAATGGACGACTTATGCGTCGGTTGCAGAAAAATAGTAGATTGTTTTATTAGGATCAAAAGTGACACTTTGTTTGACAAGCGAATTTTGCATTTGCGAGGCGGAGCGTTTAGCGAAGCCGAGCGAAAGCAAAATTTGCGAGTCAAACAAAGTCACTTTTGATCCGAATGAAACATGCTATTTTTTCTGCAACCGAAACAATTAACTCAAATAAACATGTGAAGTAACCACCAATGCCGTGCCATATATGTATGCAATGCAACAAATATTGACAAATAATCCATGTGGTGAGAATATTCTACCTGCATTAACAGCAGGTTAGGTTTTCTAGGATGTTCGAATTGTAGTTTCAATATAAATACAACCACAGAGTGACATATTTGTGAATGGACCAGGTGCTCTGATGGCAAATACCGCGCCAGTGCCAGCTATAGGAACAAGACGTGGAAAATGTTAGGTTAGTGAGCATATCAACAATGATGATAGTGATTATTTTTATTCCTCTTCATACTATACTGTGTTTGACTTGATAATCAAATGAAGCTAAACAATATCGTTGTTTGAGAAAAAAACTATTGCTTTTGCCGTGATTATTCAAAAACAAGTTATCCATCCCGAGAATAAGGAATGAAATAAAGATCAAGCAAGTATTTGAATCTTGAAGGCTTCCCTGATCAAAACAAAAATACTTAACTGAGATGTGTATAATTCTAATACTAAACTATAATAAGGTGTATTTATATCTCCAGCATGGGTATGAAATGCCAAATCTGCTGAAATCGGAAACAAATCAGGTATGCGTCTCAACCCAAATAACCAACCGTCACAATGTTGTTCATTCTTGATGACGTCCAGTACATCCTTTTTAGTTCCTAGGAGCTAAAGTTCAACTTTAGCTCCTAGGAACTAAAATTCAACTTTAGCGCCTAGGAACTAAATATGTTGCCTAGCAACACACCAATTTTTGTGTCAGAAATAGAAACGTCAATTTAAGAGCTAATTTTGGTATCAAAATGGACGACTTATGTGTCGGTTGCAGAAAAAATACATGTATCGCTACTAAACATTTTCGGATCCCGATTTTTGTCCAGGTCTGCGGCAGCTGCGTCTCGGCCACGGTCGAGGCAGCCTTCGTCCCCTTCGAGCGCATCCAGGTGCTCCTCGTCCACTCCAAGTACAACGACCGCTTCAAGAACATGGTACACACCTTCCGCGAAGTCCACAAGCACTACGGCGTGCGTGAATTCTACCGAGGCTTCACGGTCGTCTGGATCCGGAACATAGCCTCCAACTGCTGCTTCTTCATCACCAAGGGCGAGATCCAGAAGTCAAAGTTGATGAAGAATGAGAATTACTCGTCTGGGCTGAAGAATTTCGTGTCCGGAGGTGTGTTGGGGCTGATGATGTCGACGTTCTTCTATCCCTGCAAGGTCATGAAGATCGTGCTGCACCAGAATCTGGGAGGGAGGTTTTTGAGCCTGCGCGAGACTGCTAGTATCGTGTACAGGAGGAACGGTAGGGGGATGAGGAATTTTTACACGGGGGTGGTTACGAACGGGGTGAGGTCGTTGCTCAGCTGGGGTATCACCAATATGACGTTCGAGTTTTTGAGGCATTCCATGTAACTTGAAATTAAGTGTTGATGCGTTTGAAAATGAAATGGGTTCTATGATAATACAGTTTTCCATTACAACGTATTCAGTGTTTATATTAATTCTTTAGAGAACTTAGCATGAACTTAAGGGTATCCCAACAACAATACGTTCACAATGGGTTTATCCAGAAGTATTCTACTAATTTCGCTAAGCTTCACTGACTTCTGGTTATGGACAGAACTTTCAACTGATCACTAAGAGCAAGGAGAAGAATTTCGATTCCTCGTGACGATTTTCTTAACCATTTGAGGTCATGAAAATGGTGTTGCACTAGTGTTATGACATTTGTTTTGTTTTTTATCACATGGTGCACACTTTCTGCGAAGTCCATTAGCACTACGCCGTCCGCGAGTTCTACCGGGGCTTCACGTGTTACAGAAAACCTTCTGTATATGTATATTTTTTGATGTTATTATGTACAAGTCTGAGAAAAATATAAATTGTGTTAGCAATAACCGGCTCGAAGGACCAATGATCCTTCTCGATTGTGGGCTGTATAAGAAAGAGAGTTCTAGCGAAGCTTGATGGTCGCCTAGATCCGGAACATAGCCTCCAACTGCTGTTTCTTCATCACCAAGGGCGAGAGCCAGAAGTCAAAGTTGACGAAGACTGAGAATCACTCGTCTGGCTGAAGAATTTCGTGTCCGGAGGTGTGTTGGGGCTGATGATGTCGACGTTCTTCTATCCCTGCAAGGTCATGAAGATCGTGCTGCACCAGAATCTGGGAGGGAGGTTTTTGAGTCTGCGCGAGACTGCTAGTATCGTGTACAGGAGGAACGGTAGGGGGCTGAGGAATTTTTACACGGGGGTGGTTACGAACGGGGTGAGGTCGTTGCTCAGCTGGGGTATCACCAATATGACGTTCGAGTTTTTGAGGCATTCCATGTAACTTGAAATTAAGTGTTGATGCGTTTGAAAGTGGAATGAGTTCTATGATAATACAGTTTTCCATCACAAAGTATTTGGTGTTTACATTAATACTTGGGAGAACTCACCATTATGGGCACATCTCTGAACTGATCACTAAGAGCAATAAGAAGAATTTAGTTTCCTGGCGACGTTTTTTCAACCACGTAAAGTTTTAAGGTTTAAGTTATATGAAAGTAAGATAGACTCTGTGATAAAACTTCCATCACAACATTCATGATTCATATATCGTAACCTAACCTGGCCACATCTACAATCGATATCACTTTTACGTGTCTCGTTGGTTGCATACAGTTGCATTTATGTATATGATATTGTCGAAGAGAGGAATTATGAGTTCGTAGAAGAAAGTATAGTGTGCAACGCGTTTATAAACTTGAAAAAAGTATAGTATGTATTAAACACTCTGCGCTCGTGCTTAAAATACTCGTTACTAAAAGGAAGTTTGTTACATAATATACTATTATTCAAGAACGCATATTTTGAGAGCGTTGTTCTTAAAATTGTGCTTCAGACGGTCTATCTCTCGAGTCTCAATCCGAATCAATGTGTTACAAAGGTGTAGTATGCCATGGAAAATTGACAGTATTTGAATCTGAATGAAAATCAATTGAAAACTTCTGTCATTGAATTTGTTTATTGTGAGATTATTGGAGTTCAAAAAGGTAATTGTTATTTGTTTAATAGTAGTGATTAATGCACTGATTGGGTACTTGAGTAGCGCAGATCTTATACGTATATCTTTGCCATTCTTTGCCAAGGAAGCAAGCTGAAACCAATTTATGTTACCTCCTATAGGAGGTAATGTTTTTTCTTCCCGTGGGAGTAAATTGACAGGTTTGTGTCCTTAAATGAGGGCGCAAACGCCTACTTTCGATGCAGTGAGTAGATAAACATATTGATCCCAACAACCAAATGCAATTATTGAAAAGTATTCTACTAAATCACAATCACTGAAAGTACTTATATTCTACAGAAATATTCCTAAAAAAATACAGGAATAGAAACTTACCTCAACTTAACATTCAACATGTAATCACAAAACAGTATCACCTTGGAGGCTAGTGGTTTGGTACTGCTGATGTCAGGTCAGGTCTTATATTTCATTGGTCAGTATGTTAGTATCTTGTGGATGTAGCCAAGTTGCGATCTTTGAATTTGGGGATTTGGGTATAACGGTAATTATTTATGCATATTCTATAATTCCATATTATATTGGAAATGACTCACTTCATTCAGAATTCTCATTGCCAACCAATATTCATCAAAAGCCTTGAGAGGGAATGTCCACTGTAGAGTTTGCATTTTTCCTTAACCTTTTGCATAGATTTATTGATAGACATAAGTGACGTGCTACAGATATGCTGCTACGAATTGGGAAGGACCTATCTGAAACTGTCTCAGGCATTATGTATCAACATTCCAGCAGTAGGTGAGTTTTAATCTTCAATTTTAGATCTCATTATACTATGAGAAGCATGAATATATCGGTTGAATTATGATACTAATGAGATAGTGGCGAATGTCAGAAATGGCAAACACTACAGCAGGGTCCTTTAATGTGCAAATTTTTAAAGATCAAGGTCTAGGGTTCAATGAATGATATAAAATTAAGAAGAGGATTTAGGTTCTGAGACCTAGCTAATTCTATTATTGACGGTAAAAGTGCACTAATCATGCGATGGGTTGTTTTTCGAATTTTTTTTGGTACTTACGTGTTTTGAAAAAACGAATTTCACAGTGAAAATGTGAACAAACCGCTATTTTTGGAATTTATTACGAAAAAGTTTGAAATTTCATCTTCTTTTGCCACCCATCTTGGATATTCATTGACAACTACTCGTCTTTCTTTTTCCATCAGTGTAGGGTGACCAGATTTCGAAAATTACCAAAGAGTACATTTAGTTGAAGGTAAAATAACGAATGAAAAAATCGCCTCATGCGATTGTTTTTTTCATTATTCATGGTCAAATGCCTATAAATTGAAAATTGAAATACCTCTGACCTTTGAAACAAATGCCTATTTCACCAATATCATGAGTCAAAAATTTGAAAAACAACAAAATAGATAAGTACCTATACTCATTGAAAATATATATTTTTTTGATTTAAGTAACTGATAAAGAGGTACAAAAGCAGGTAAAAACATTCATATATACAATAAATTGAAAAATATCTTCTTCGTCTACACCGATTCTTCATACAAACACAATAGCAAGTCAAATATAGACCAGAAAGCGCAGAAACTTAAATTGAAAGAAACATCAGAGATCGTCGGATGACATCGATTCACGAGTGATGTATCAAATTTCTCTATTTCCTGATCTTTTCTCAGTTTTTTCATACCTATCCCTTGATCATCTCATCATCAAATATTGACTATAAACAGTCCCGACTTCAAAAAAGAGGACATTTAACTTCCAAATAGAAAAAGATAGAGTACGAGAATAGCAGCTTCCAAAAAGAGTACTTGTACTATAAAAAGGGTCCTACGTCTGATCACCCTACATCAGTGGACACTTTATATACTCACGTTGTACTTCAATAACACATTTTATTTCCTAAATTCAACAAATAGTATGGTTTATTTGGATTTTTTTCATATGCAAATGAGGTAAACAATAGTTTGGTTTATCGCAATTTTTTTGACATTTGACATCTCGTATTTATGACTAGATTTGATAATTGAATGGCCGTCAGCTGGTGTCTTGGTGTGATTGTTAACCTCACTAAAATACGAAAAAATTCCAAATAAACCATACTTCTTGTTGATTTTAAGAAATAAAATGTTTGAAACACAACGTGAGTGTATAAATTATTCAGTGATGGAAAAAGAACAAGTAATTGTGAATCAATTTTCTAGATGGGTGGAAAAGGAGGCGAAATTTCGAACTTTTTCGTAGAATATCTCGATAAATGGCGATTTGTTCACATTTTTATAGTGAAATTCGTGTTTTTCAGACGAAAATACGTGAGTAACTTGAACAATTTTCGAAAAAAAATCATCGCATGATAAGTGCACTTTTACCTTATTGAATTTCATAACTCACAGTATTCATGGACGGTGTGTTGAGTAAATCTGATCCAATAAGATAAACCATCACATTTTTTACGTCGTCTGATTATTAGGATTGTGTAAAAGAAAGTCTAGAACTCTGACTTACAGTTTATTTATTCTCTACTATATTCAAGATATTTCTACAACTTTATAAAAAAACATATTCTTATCATTATTCAATTAGGCTGAGATACATACAGGAATAAGTCAGATGAACATAAATATTACCATGCATTTCTTAAGTTACTTTTCAATTGAATAGATAAAGGCCTACTTACAAATTTGGATCTACTATCTTGTTTATTTAATTGAAATTTATCCTATATACAAAAATCGAAAATGTCCGCTTACATAAAATGTATTGAACTCAATCTATGAGTTTCCTCAAATGTAACCTATATAGTATATACAGTCTGTAAGTGGAAATGTTGGAGATAAAGAAAGTGGATTTCAGATTCTTCAATTGTCTAAGTTCTAAACATATCGAAATATAACTGAAATTGTGTATATTCACAGCATATCAAAAAAAGAATCAAAGTAAAAAAGTCTGTAGAATATATTCCATACAGGCGTGTGTATGAGTGTATGACACATATAAAGCGTTTTCAATGGATTTGTAGACGCTAGTCGCCATATACAGTATGATGCAAATGTATGGAATAAATTCATTATTTCAGAAATGGGCGACATTTTGAAAAATTCCAAAAACACGTTAGGTTTCATTTTTGAAGCCTCATCTCATGATATCCATATGAGAGATGTTACGTCACCGGTGTTGGAGCAATGACGTAATGAACGATTTTTTCAAATGAAAACAGGGGTCATGTGACACCTCGTTAGAAAGGTCTACTGATCGTCTATTCAACAGTCAACATTTTGCATAAGAAAATTGAAATTAAAATGGATTATCATTTGATTAACTGAATCTTGCAGAGGTCTGCTACTGAGAATTGAACAACGAAGGGTCGTCTATTTAAAAAAATACATCAATTAATAAAGTTCTGAAGTCTAGTTTTTGGATCTTTTTCGGAAGTCGTCTTGTTTTGAAATTAATTTATTCCATACATTTGCATCATACTGTATATATCATCTTGATAATTCCATGTGTTCAAGGTATTTGATACAGTTGTTCATTGTTTATAATTCCATGTGTTCAAGGTATTTGATACAGTTGTTCATTGTTTAAAAACATACCGATAAGTACTATTAGGACCGGTTGCATAAAGCACCTTGCATAAAGCTCTCTGTTAACTCAACGAGGAATCGACTTCTAATTTATCAGCTAAGGCATACGTTGCTATGGATACAAACAAATTAAATATTTAGTCGTCTGTTGAATGCTTTATGCAACCGGCCCTCAGTGTTTTTTTTATTGCTCAACAACCGATGAAAATATATCCACATACTACATAAAAATACGAGTTCACTTTCACAGTAGTCACGCGTTGTCCCGTATTTTTCATGTCATGAAATAATTATCATGAATCAGGCCATAATTTTTTGCAACATTGAACAGCAAATTGACTAATAATTTGCTACAAAAACACATCTGAATGGTATGAAAAACAGTATAATAATTATTGTTGAGTGTGAAGAGATCAATACCAGTTTAGTAGTCTATTCTAAAAGAATAACTTGGTCGCAAAACTGAGCTGCACGATTTTTTTGTGCAAGCTTCTCCTGATGGCGCCATATTCGAAGTTTATGGATCTTGAAATGAAAAATAAGTTCAAAATGTAGCCGAATTAAGTTTCATGCAAGAAAATAATTCTCTTCTGAGATCTTCTACATTATCTACATTTCCTATGAACTATGATGAAATGTAAACGTCAAATTCTGAATGAACAATACTCAAAATATTTCTATCAATTCAATAGTCTTAACGACTTTGACTCATCATCGAAACAAGATGTCATCGAATCAAGATGTCATCGAATCAAGATGTCATCGAATCAAGATGTCATCGAATCATCATTTTGCATTGGTTGCCAACCTTGTTAACCACAAAAGTTGAAGTGAAGCTAAATATATTTCGAAAAAATCCTATATCTGAGTCCTTATTGGTCACAATGAATCACGTGATACCTTTTGGACGACTGCACATTCGCTCACCGAAAATCTCAGAATTATTAACGGGACTTCAGCTCCGGAATTGAGGGAAACACATCCTTGAAAGTCTAGTTTTCTTTTCCAAGAAATTTTCTAATGTTCACGCCATCTATCATCGAATATGAGAACTCCACGTTTTGATCTCACATTCAAGTGTTCATATCGAGAATTAGTCGGACGAAACAATTGATGAGTGGGCCCACCATAGCAACTATAAACATCTCAATTTTGCTTATTTAAAGGACGCCTGAGCGTGTTTAATTCCAACATTGAATTTATATTTCAATGCGGAAAGATTTTGGCAGTACTGGTACAATGAGAGCAAAATATAACTATTACCTATGATCTTTCGAATTTACATGTTTTGTTTTGTTGGTTTTTATTTTCATCATTCTTATCTTTGTCTTCTTTACTCACACGTTGAAATTATGGATGGAGGGATTAATCATATTATTTTAGAAGACATAGTAACCTAGTGATTCTGATTCATCAGAAACACCTAACCCTAAGCTTGCTCTAGTACCTCTAGTTCTAGTGATAGCTGTGAAATATTATTCAATATCTAAAGTGGCAATAACAAACCATCTTGTAGATTAGTGGCAGTTTCAGCGTCTACTGCCTCTGTGAGATCTTTCAGTTCGAATTCATACATTTTCCCAATGTATTTGAAAATAATAATTCATAATTTTTATCCACTCATACCTAACATCGAAGTACCTAACCATTCAAACGCTTAACCTAACATTTCATGAATACTGGCACTACATCACCATTTCTTCACCAGTGGCCAACAGTCAACTTTTAAGCGGCGTTTCGTACTCTGATTGGTGAAGAAGAATCTGAATTAAAACGTGAATTGAACTGAAGCAAATGTCATTCCCAACAAAAAAACGTCAACGTGAGTTAAAGCGAATTCCATTCGTAAACCTGGTGGTGCACTGGTTTTGCACAAGTTTTGCACCCGCACTACGTTGGTTCTCTCCAAAATGTGAACTGTTGCATCCCCAATAGACTACGAATTAATATAATAAAATTATTGTTGGAGGTTAAATCGGGTAAGTTGGTTTGTCTTTGTTCATAACTTGTCCGCATCCTGAAATTTGTTCTGAACTTCAACTGAGAACACAGTAAATGTTTCATGGAAATAATTTTGAGTACTTTTTTTGATCTTCATAATTGAATTTGCAAAATACTTTCAACAAAATTATGAATTCTGGGAAGTAATCTCCTTTATTTTCTTGAAACCTCCAACTATTCATCACTATCTGATGATAATAATTAAATTGTCACTAACAATTAGGTTCTCCAACTATTCATATTCAATGTTTGCGCCATTTTCAAAACTGCACTGACTTCTCACGACCTATTAGAGCTCGTGCGAGAATTGTTGCACTGAGCTCTAAACTATGTGAACCAGTTTTCCAATGGAATTCAAAACCCGACACCACAAAATATGCACTCCGTGCAAGCCAGTTTCACCAATGGAATTCGATATCATTAAATTTTTGCGGCTTTTCACGGTTGCCTTGGTTTTGTCTAAGATGCCTAGAGACGTTTTTGCATTCGTGCTCCATTCTAAAATAAAGTGAATAATCATAACAATGAAATTGATTGAATAATGAATAATATTAAACAGTACCTATACTATTCCATGGATTCACGAAAAAATCATAAGCAATAACATTATCATAACTTCCGTAGAATGTTCCATAATCATGTATTAGTCAATTGTTATCACAACTTACAGTAGTATTTTCCATTTTTATAATATTTGTTAATTTTTACCATTTTCACAGACGATGTCATCTTTCAAGGCAAAAAGCTGAACATTTCCAGCTTTTTGCGTCATTTTAAATCCAGATTTCTTCACCAATCAGAATACGAAACGTAAAAAAGCAAAACGGCTTTAGCCTCTAACAGTAAATTTCAGTAAAATCGGAACGATAAAATATACTGGGCAGTACTGTTCGGAAATATCCGAACATGGTCGAAGTCTAAATGTCAACGTTTAAATTGTCGATCTGACAGGAGTACCATGTAACGTCAAATAAAATATCACTAAAGGCCGATTCATGCATCGTTCATTATGATTACATTTTCATTTCATTACATTATAAATTGAGAATGTTGAAAACTCATAATTCATAGAATGCATTCATGCGACACATTATAGTATATTATTCAAAGAGCGCATAATAATTGCTATTACCCACGAAGATGAAAGTTGCAGTACGACCCGAAGGCGTACTGTAATGATCTGAATGAGTAATAGCCATTATGCGCGAGTAGAATACCATACTTTATCTACAACTATTCGAATATCAAAGTAACTTTGAGAGTTCAGAAATATATCTTTGGAAAAAAGATAGGTTATATATTGAAAAATTACTGAATCCGAGACTAAATCTAATTTAATGTCATCGAAAACTACGACCTAACTTTTATTAACAGGTAAAAACTCGTGCGAGCGCATATCAGTCAATCTTATCAGGTATTATGCCATTTCAGTATGTAAAATTTATTCATTTATTTGAGAACATCATATCTACGTCAATACTAATAATTGCAGAATACTGATTAATGGCCGCTACTATCCCATCAACAATGAAGTTCCATGTGGAAAATCTAAGCAAGTCACATAACCTTGGATAATTAGTTCATTATGACTATAAGTTACATGAACTGGTAACTCACGGTTAGTGAAAACATAATTATGATGAATGTTGCATGAATCCGCCTTAAGAAATGTTTCAAATTAATTATTGTTTTCTCATTTACATGACAACTAAAAGTATACTGATGTCACATTACAAATTCAACCATTTCACCTTTTTGGTTGTTATTTCATTCTTCGTAATGGGTAATGATAATAATACAAGTATTTTTGATCTCAAAGTGTACCAATAAATAAAAAGTGTAAAGTATTTGTGGATAACTGGCCTTTAAAACACTTACTCTCTTTCGAGCACTCGGACAAGGCACTCGTGCATGAAAAATCGCTCGTGTTTTAAAGAGAAGGTCGTCTTTTCCGAGAAAAAATATACAACTAAAATTTTAGAGTGCACCGTTTAGAGCAAAAATTGAAGGAGTGAAAGGAGCGAACAAACCTATAATTTTGCACCCTACAGAAGTCACTATCCCCTACTAATATAATAAATATGAATGTATGTTTGTTTATAATTATTTCATTTTATTATATCATAAGTTTGTTTGTCAGGCTTTCACGCAAACCTGCTCAACCGATTATCATGAAAATTTGTATACATATTCTTTAGTGCATTAGAAAGGACATATGATACTTTTTATAAAAAAATTAAATTTTACGGCGGGTAGATAAATTGACAGACATGATTGGTGGACAAAAAATATAACAATCAGACATGAAACTCTATATGTCGGTACCTTGGATATTGATTATTAGAATACGTCTTTTGGCACTCGTAAGTCTCTGATTATCTAGATGATGAAATGAAAATGACAAATATCTAATCTAACATCAGGTGGGCACTTCGAAGGCGCAAATTCATTACTGCATGGGAGATACCCAGTGCCTATTGACCACAAATGACATTGACGTATTAGTCTTTTGCACAACCAAAATGCACGAATTCCATGCTACCTGAATTAGTCCATCTAAAAACAGGACAGGGCGCAAGAAATAATCCTTGCGGAAGCAATACAGACAATATCCGGCCGTGAGCGAACATCAATGAAATAGCGAATCACTATCGGCCCTAACAGTTAATGCCTCCACAGTATTTTTTTCAATCAATTTTCGAAACCGGGACCTTTGACTTATGAAGCACGCAGCTTACTCCATTGGCCATTATGTTTCCTGCGAATTTATGTACAAAACAAATTTATTGATGAAGGATAATTTTCACCAAACGGTTCAGTATTATGGCACGGTGGACCGTTTCAAGTAGTATTGAATTCATGCAAGCAAAACTCAGTTTTTAAGGATAAGAGTCAGTTTATTGTTTTAGTTATTACTCGCTGCTTTTAATCTTTACTCTGTTCTTTAAAATGCCTCGGAAGCGCAAATCTGATCTGTCTAGAAGGTCGTCACAGGAACGCTCACGCGGAGTTGAGAAGACAACAGCAAGCATGGCGACAAAGAGTTTTGAGAATAGCTGCTGATCTTTGATATTCATTTAATTGCTTCAACGCGAGCTTAGCCGCGTGTAAAAGCTAGTACTCTATATTTCGCGCTCACAAGTCCAACGTTTTAGAGACCTCGATATCCACTCACACTGTAATATACGATAATCACAGAATACTTTACAATCAGAATAGCATCTCTCGCGCAGGAGTGGGTTCGCGCCTTGAACGGCGCAGGTTGTCGGCCATCTTCCTGGGTTACTTGTTCACATATTTATCGAATTCTCATCTGTGGAATGATCGTGTGAAATATTCAGATATTTGAGTACATATTCTATTTTTGCTGTGTTGTTGTTTGGGTTGTACTGAAAAGGAATATTCTCAGATAAATTACGAACATAAAAAAATTGGATATATATATATATATAAAGCAATACATTGAGAATTCGAATTTCCTGTGTGATGAGAATATCAACTCTTTTTCAGTTTATTCAACAGAAAACAACTACTTTCCTGGCTATATGCCGCGACGAACATTGAATTATATCTATTGAACACACATGATAAGAGTTTGAAAATAAAATATAATATCTTCTGAATTTGCATTCTCCTTCAGACAAAAATATGTATATGCACACATCATTCTGAATATTCAACAAAAAACAACTACTTTCCTGGCTATTTGCCACGTCGAACATTGAATTATATACTGTTTGAATAAGTTCTGGTGCCTACACCTAATTTGGTTGTGAATAAGAAGCCAATTTTAGATTCTTTATCTGCTTCTTCTGTAATTGTAGACATGAATGCTCAAGAAAAACTTACAGGTGGTCATGTGTGAGCTGCTACAGGTTGCAAAAACAATTCTAAGACTTGGTTTCATTCCTCATCTGATCAAAGTCAGTTGAATGAATATACCCTGTATAACTATAAATCAAGCAGAACTGCAATTGAGAAAAAAAGTGAGTTTAGTTTTTCCAAAAAACAATTTGAAAAAATAATCTTATGAATACCTGGTCAAATCTATCAATTTCAATTTTTAGCAATGTTTGTGTTCAAACCTGTCCTACTGAAAATAAAAGTTAGCTATTGTAAACTATTTTTCATTGAATTAAGTGTAAGACATATTACTGGTATCAATAAATGACACACAAAGTGAATAAATTTAGTTAGTACAATCCCGTCATCTCCCTTAGAACGGCCCTGCTTGCTAACCCAAGAACATGACGGCTCACAGAAAACAGATCCTAAAATATCAAAGGCGCCGACCAGAGAAGCACTTCTGATTGTTGGGTATTCTGTGCTATAATCGTCTCTCGAACGCTTTATGCAACCGGCTCTACGGATATAAATCGTCCCGTTCAATGGTCGTCGTGCGTCGGCCCGTAGAAGATGAGCTCCGGTATCTGGCCCCCTTGCACGCCGGTGCCATTGGTGCTCTCCGAGCTGCACTGGAACTGGAAGGTCACCTGACCGACGGTGGCCTCGCTCATGCCCTCCTGGCCGAAGTAGCTCAGCTCGCCGCCGTCCAGTACGGCGGAGGCGGTGTAGAATGTCTCCGGCTCGATCTGAAGAGAAAACAGATCGAGTTAAGGTGACTGATACTAGGGTCCCTGTATATACCTTAGACAAGAGTCCGGACACAAAACTGACAGCTGTTGGGGTTTTTAATGTTTTGTTTCATTTGGTTTGCCCACCTGATAATGTGACGAAACACCATAGTCGTCCGCCCGCTTTTTTTATTATTTCGAATTTCGGTCACTGTCACTATGAAATTTTATGACCGCCAAAAATCAGCATTTTAAATTATTTCAATGTCCTGCTGCCTACATTATTACGATAATTCGTTAGAAAAGGGATTCAAGTTATTCAATTTTCCGAATGATCAATGAAACGTCTAGAATGGAAAATTAATCTCGAGAAATCCGCAATATGTGAGGTGAATATACAAATTTACTTGTAAAAACAGTATAAAGAAGAAGAATTTTAGGCCCATTTTGATAGAGATTCTATCAAGCTGATGGATTTCACATTGAAAGAGTCTGTTGTGCCGTCAATTTATGAAATAGAGACGTTCAAAAAAAGAGTCCCGTCGTCATCGTATTGGCAATTACTGGATACGATCGCAGAGAAAGAAAATGAGAATGAGATGATGCGGAAAGAAATTGAAAGTTTGAAATCAAAACTAGAAGATTTAGAGAATCTGCAATGTGGTATGTCATCAGTCTACGGTGTTCTTAATTCAGAACATTATAGGGATTCCCTTTCGTGCGCTCCAATCGATAAAAAAAAATTAATAGAGCACTCGCTATCAAATATATTGTTGTTTTGATTTTGTCACTTTTATTTCTGATGAGAGTTATTGAATTGAGAGAATCGGAGAAAATTATATTGAAACAATTATATATCTTTTATTTTCTTATATCCCAACAGAAAACAACTATATTTTCTTGGCTATATGTGATACCACGTAGAACACTCAAATTATCTTCCTTATATCTAATAAAGTGAAGAAATCTCTGATGACGAAAATCTGCAATAGCCATCTCAGGAATCGATTATGGAAATTATCGATTCGAAATTTGAACACCCTGTTGTTCATTATTTGGAAATTTAATAGTTATTCTAGTTAAAATACCCCTATTTCTCACTTCTACCTACGGCTATGAACGGTTTGACAAATAATCTAACCCTCAAAATTGTTTCTGACAATCATTGATACTAGGGGAATTGAAAAGACAGAGCTCGATATATATGTCTTATTCCTTTATTCAATCATCAATGCATTTTTTGAAAACAGAAAAGGACAGAAGTAAAGCTGTGTCCGGACTCTTGTCTAAGGTATATACAGGGACCCTAACTGATACCATTGATTATTTCATTCACACCCGGCTGGACCTATGAAATGTCATGATTCAAGTCACATGATATGCGATATCAGCGGCTATTTAGGTAAACAAACAATATGAGCGGCTATTCTTCTCGCCAGCATAAGAGTGCTATGGTTGTCAAACTTTGACATACCCATCAGTCACTCAGAAATTGAAATGTCTCGTTTTGAGTCAACTTCCACTACGGAAATCCGTGATTATGTAAGCGAATCGATATCAGAAAATAACAAGGAGAGTAAAGACTCTGTCTGGAACAATTCATGTTTTTTTGCCAGCAGAACTATGAATTTTGTGCGACTACCCCATCTCTCGTGATTGCCCAAGTCCTAAAAGATTGGGTGAGGAGAAAAGTGAGGAATATTAGAAATACACAGTTGAAATTGATATGGAAAGCTATATACAGGACGGTTACTTCAATGAACATAAACGTAAGACAAATCCATTTGAATATATCGAATATAAAGGTGCCAGGGTTGTGCATAATGCAAAAAGGCGAAGCCTGCAATATTTTCCTCAAAGAAGAAAGGAAAGGACCAATTCGACCATATGAACATAAATAATCATAGAATAACTCCCTCGAGCCTCGGGAGCTATTCAGATTATTAATGTTCATTTATGGTCTCATCAAATTGTCAAGATACAAGGTACTCTCGATAGAATTATGACGAAAATGATAGTCGGCTATTTGTCATGGTCTCGGGATATTACCTGCGACTATTTCACTCATCTTGAAATCATCACATAGTCAGACCTAGGGTCCCTTGATGTAAACGTATTTGTCATCTTAACAGGGTGCGGACAGATCCTCGTCTCCTCTCACTCTTAAGTGTTTGTGAAACAGTTATATAGTTCCATCTTTATTCATTTCTGGGGATAACCACTAGATTTCTAGTTTTTAGGTTATATTGAGGACATTGGCGTATCATACGTAATTTCCACATGTAATTTCTCATTCAACTCTACATATTATATCCAAATGATGATGATAATTTTCGAGTTTTTGATTTTTTAACTCCAGCATAATCTTTGTGAGGCAGTGAGCAAATTTTTCTGAAAGTTTAATACATTTTACCAATGAGACTGTTCTTGGGCAATACCTATCAATAAATGAATTTTGATTTCAGACTAAGCCTTATGGTTGAGAAATGGTGAAACATTTTATGTAGGTATTTAAACTAATGTGCTCATATGTCATGTGTGCTGTATATATTCATGTTTGGAATCATTTTTGCAGTTTTTCACGACAGTTTAGAGTTTGTTTGGGTACTGTACTCCAAATATGAGAACATTATTCCAGGACAGGTCGGATCTGTGCCTTAGTGATCATAAGCAGCCATAGACAAACCAAAAATAAAGAGACTGTTCAAAACATAGGAAATTTTGACCATCAAGTTTGTGCGCAACCCAGTCGCGCATGGAGGCGCTGTTCGCAATCGACAAACGAGTCATGACATGAAACATTTTGAATTTCGACATTCGACAGCACGACAGTATAAGGCCTGTTCGTATGTGTTTGCTCTACTGGTTAAACTTAATTTTTTTTTCTATGACTTTCTCTGTTTATATCATGCTATGAACAGAGACAACTATGGAAAAACATCAACTTTAGCAAGTTCCATTTTAGAACGAAGGAACAGACCAATGGAATACAACAGATATTGTTTATTTTCCGAGTTGATGTTGATACTGAAATTCGAGTTTCTCTTTCACATTTATTTTACTTTATTTCCGAGTTTATTTCTATTATTGACAAGGTGAAATTGATAATATTCATGTAGGTTGCACGTAGGTACATTTTTATAGAAACATAAGTGATATTCTTTCATTCTGAACTAACCGAAATATGAACGGAACTGAATTAAACATACATTTTATCGAATTGAAGTAGGTATTCTTGAAGAACGCATGTTAACTGATGTCAGTTTTATGTTTGTTTTATGTAATATTTCAGTATTTCAGATTAAAAGAATATCACAGATGTAAAAGTGTGGTGAGATGCCAAGACCCCGTGCATATAAATTCAAGTGTGCAAGCAATAAGTGTTGAATAAGTTGATACCTAAAAATGCCAACAAAAATTGTGAAGATGTGACTACCAAATTGGATAATCTCAACTCATTTTTCACTTGCCCAGTGGAGCCAGAGCCATCATCAGTTCTTGTCAATGAGTTGAATGAATTGGTTATTCCAAATTTCGATATTGTGTTTTCTAACTCAGAATTTGACACCCAGGCAACATATGTAGCAGGACAATTTTTTTTTCAGAGTTAGTTATTCATTTATTCATAATTTTCATCATTTTTGTTTGTTTCCTTTTTGTATGATGTCTAGTCATTATTAGGCTGAAGAGTTTATATCTTATTTTGTTTTTTTTTCAGAGTTTTATTTACTTATTGTTTCATGATATGTAGTTCTCTAGTCTTGGATGGAATAAAATATATTTTTTTAAGTTTTTTAATTTTTTTTTGTAATTTTCTCGATTAATACAAATTTTGAAAGTAAAGGTTTTAAATAAACCGCCTTATCTCAATCGGTAACTAGAGAATCTGTTTTATCGATCATAGTAACTAGTTCCACCCAGTTGCCAAGTGTGTCGCTCTAAACGTGGTGCCAACTTTTACTGCAGGTTTGTTACTGGAAGTGAAATAGCTCCTGGCCCGAAACAGCAAACCGAGTTTTTGGGATACACTTTTAGCAATTGATCTCACGTGATTTTCCCAAGAAAGGTTATTGCTGATAGTAATACCAAGCATCGAAATGGATGTCTTCAAAGGTATGGTTACTCTGAGGATCTAAGTTGAGATACACAGAGCGTAACGCAGGAAACGCATGGATTTTGAAAGCTCGACGCTCGACCGTCCGTGGGCGGCGTGCCTTCCGTTTAAGATTCAATATCGCTTCCCTCACCTGTATGGGATTGTCGAAGTACACGTGGAAAGTGTTGCTGGAGCCGTCCGAGAAGAACTTGGCATCGTTCTCGGCCAACACCCTGCCCAGTCGCTTCAGTTCGATCCGCACCGCATAATCGGCGGCGCCGTTCGACGAGCCGTACAGTCCGAAGCCGACGACGAAGATGCGCCGGTCCACCGAGAACTGGATGCTGTCGCAGCGGCCCCTGTACCGCCACTGGTTCGAGCGGTACGCGCATGACTGGAAGCGGTGGCATACCTGCGAGGAAAAACGAGATTGCGATGGATTTTTTGTAAATCTGACGAGTATGCTGTAAATGCGATGAATATTTTATAACTGCGATGAATGTTTAGTGAATACGATGAATATTCTGTAAATGCGATGAGTATTTTATGACTCCAGTGAATATTCAGTGAATACGATGAATAATTCGTAAATGAGATGAATATTCAATAAATGCGATAAAAAATTATTTTGGATGTAGTTAAATAATTTGTGAATACGGTGAATATTCTGTAAGAGCGGTAAATATTCTGTAGCAGCAGTGAATATTCTTTGAAAGCGGTGAATAATCTGTATATGCGATGAACATTTTGAGAATGCGGGGGAATGCTCGGTTAATGCAATGGATATTCAGTGAACACGATGAATCATCAGTAAATGCGATGAATCATCCGTAAATGCGATGAATATTCAGTACAAGTGAAGAATAATTTTTGGATGCAACCAAAATTGTGTAAATGCGGTGAATATTCTGTGAGATCAGTGAATTATCTGTAAATGCGGTGAATATTTTGTAAATGCGTTGTAAATTTTGTGAATGCAGTGAATGTTCAGTAAATTCGATGAATCTTCAGTAAATGTGATGAATATATACAGTAAATGTGAAGACTATCCTGGAAATGCGGAGAATGTTCTGTGAATGCGATGAATATTCAGGAAACACAATGAATACTGATTAGAAAATGCGATGAATCTTCAGTAGATGCAGTAAAAATTCTGTGATAACGGTGAATAGTCGATAAATAGTAATAGTCGATGAATATTCGATAAATGCGATGAACATTCAATCAATGCAATTATGCAAATGCGAGGTATATTCTATCAATGCTTTGAATATTTCCAGATAGTGTTGAATATTCTGTAAATGCGAAGAAAGTTTTGTCAATGCGATAAATATTAATGAATGTTTTTTGGATGCAGTAAAAATTGTATGAATGCGGTTAATATTCTGTAAGCAGTGATTATTCTGTGATAGCATTACACGTTGATATGTGATTAATAATCAAGTAATGCGGTGAATGTTCTGTAAATGAGATGGATATTCAGTGAACACGATGAATTATCAGTAAATGCGATTAATATTCTGTAAATGTTATGAATATTTTATCACTGCGATGAATAATCAGTAGATGAGATGAATATTCAGTGAATGCAGTGAATGTTCTTCAAATTCGTTGAATATTCTGTAAATTCGTTGAACAGGATAAATTCAAATATTCTGTTTTATAATATAATGTGAAAAAATGCTGATTGGTAGGTGTAAATGCGATTGATATTTTGTTAATGCTGTCAATATTTCATTAAATGCGGTGAAGATTCTATAAATCTGATCAATATTTAGTGAATGCGATGAATATACAGTGAATGCCATAAATATCTGTCAATCTAATGAATATTCAGTGAATGCGATGAATATACAGTGAATGCAGTGAATATTTCATGATGGCCGTGAATATTCTGTAAATGCGATGAGTATTCAGTAAATGTGGTGAACAATCTGTAAATGTGTTGAATATTCTGTAAATTCGGTGAATATTCTACTCTGGATGGATTGTTGTATGATATAATGTGAGATGAATGCTTGTTGGTAGTTATTCTCTAAATACAGATGATGAATCTGTAAGCTTCTGGAAGATCAATCTGTTCAATAAAAGTATTCTGTGACGTTTACCTGTGCCTTGAGTCCGGCCCTAGGCTTGATGGGGTACTGCAGGCAGGGTTTGTTGGTGGCGGTGAAGTGGAAGAATATGTCGATGGTCTCCTGCTGCGTCAATACGCCCATTTGAGCTGCCCCATTGGCGAACTCCTCCAAGGTCATGGTGGGGATGCGGACGAGATAGAGGGCGCTGCCCAACACCTATTCAATGATGATGATAATAATGATTATAATGACTCTTACGATCTTTTTTTGGCCTTATAACTATCACTTTCAAACAAATTTCAAATGAAAAATACTTGATAATCGAATATTTAGAGCAGAAATATTCAAAAATTCAAGGTTGCCTAGGGAAAGAAAGTGGAGAATTAAGAAAACAATAGAAAGTTGCAAAATATATTTTATACAAAAAGATAACAAGAAGTAATATTTCATATTTTGAACGAAAACAACATATTTAGTCAAATTGGCAGTTTTGATGAACAAAATTATGACAAACTTTTGCAATGGGCGAGTAGACTGAAAATGAATTATTGGCATTCAATTACTCCACATTGCCGTTAGGGACCTAAATTGATATTTGCAACACTTCTCACGCTTTTTTTTATGTAAATAATGAGTCTACGCATTGTTCAAAATCGTTGAATTTCAGAGATCATTTCAAACGTAACGTAATGGCCGCCATTTGGTGATACGTCGAATAAATGGTGACATCAGTATTCATGATGTTTCGTTATTGGTCAGATAATCGGGTCGATTCTGTTCGGATCTTATTAAAACATTGCTAAGATAATAATATTGTTATGATCATAACATATAACAATATTGCTATGAAGTTCTGTATTCTGTTTGCAGAGTAACTGCAAGACTGGTTATAAGTTCAAGTGATAGCAATATTGTTGAAAAATTGAGAATTTTTGAGCTGACAACACTGTTTTCAACTAATTGTTCAAGTGTTAGGTATCGATTTTGCCATTATTTCATGAAGAAGAAGAGTTCAACCTCTCAAATTAGCAGTCCTGCAACCTGCACTGACATTTTACAAAATTATATTGTTCAAATCGAGAGATTTTGTATTTGCTTAATCTGGTCGTCGTTGTGCGACTGGTGCAAGTAATCAATCATGTCCCCGAAATGAAAAAACAACTAAAATCCGGATGAAACAAATTGTGATTTTTTTTAATATTCTAGCAAAATAGCTCGATAAACTATCCATCAGGCAACTGAAATTTCTCTGATATGCCGAAATTGTAGTCTCATATTTCCTCTACAAATTGGAACTTCAAGAAGAGGTTTTCAAGTAGTTGGTCACAGTACACAGCAGTGAACCTATCCTATATGTTTGTATCACCAAGTTTTTCAATAATTCTTCTACGAATTGAAACTTTGAGGAAAGGTTTTTGAGTAGTCAGTGACACAACTGAACTCTCATAAGTTTTTAATCCACTATTTTCTGAATTTTCATACAGTTGGAAGAATTTGTAGTGCAAAAACAAAGAATCCACTACCTTGTTATCAGATAGCAAGCAAGCAAGCTGCCTAGGCAGCAAAGTACCCACTTTGCTGATTGATATGTGTCAGCAAAATTAATATTTGCTGCCAATCGGAGAAAAACTAATATTTCGGAAGTTTCCAATCGCATTTCAACATATGGAAACTGTGCTATGGTATTGAGTGATGATTCGATTTGAGAAATAAAAATAATAGTCCACTCGCCTATTGAAGAAACGAATGAAACATTTGAATAATGTCGTATTAAGATAAAGTATGAAATTGAAATTTTGTGAGATCTCTTCTAACGCCTATGAATGTGACGTGACAGCAACGTCATGTCAGGGGCGCCAATACACGAAACCAAAGTCACTAGATGATTAAAAGAGAAAGGAGCTATGCTCTGTCCGTACCCTGTTAGATGACAAATACGTCAGTTTGCATCAAGTGACCCTAACTTCAACGAATACGTCATATATCAGTGAATAACGAAATAGCTCGCGATTTCATCCAATTCGCTTCATCTCCTGTATAGAATTGCTATTCCGGAGATAAGAGGTATGGTTTCCTAAGCGTCGTTATGTCAGTGGTCTGAACTCACCTCTCGCTTGTTGTGCGGCGTGGGCTCGACGTCGCGACGCCCGCATTCGGCCGCCGCCCAGTTGAGCGCCGCTTCCAGCAGATTGGTCTCCTTGCAGTTGAGCGTCTCGCGCGCCAACACCGATTCCAACGTGGACACGTCGATGTCGACGAAGCCCTCCGATCGCACCGCCATCTCTGCCTAAGACGGATCGGGTGGATTAGAGCATACTATACAGTGTGTCCATTTAGTGCGTAATTCTCCGATATCTCGACAGCCATAACCTATAGAGAAAAACTTTGAAGGAAACACTTTTTCAGTTACTGAAGTTGCTCATTTCAAAAATATTTTCAACATTAGTGGGTGTTTTATAAAAGCGGGACGACTCGGAGACGAGTTTTTTTCAAATGGAACACCCAGTATTTTTTATTCGGAATTTATTCCGCCGAGGTTCACCTTCACATCGCTGTGAGAAAAATTGAATTTGGTTGCGGCGTTTCAAAGTCATAAATGATAAACCAATTTTTACCACTATTGAAGAGTCATGTTGAATTGGGCATGGTATACAGGGTGTTTCAGTTTTTTGTAGCAGAACTTCAACAGCTTAAAGAAGACATTTTTTCAAGATGAAAATCTCTTACAAACATATATGCGTGGGAGCTTCGTTTCCGATTTACAGGGTGTCGAAGTTTCAGATTTTCTCCTACAATTTTCGGAATAATTGATTGAAATTTGCTACACCTAATACACTTCAAAAACTCAATGTTTGAGGCTATTGAGCGTTTTTGAATACCTACAGGGTGATAGACTTTCAGTAAATGTTCAAGAAATGTCTATGTCCTATTGAGAGCAGAGGCGGTAAGCAAAAAAGTTCTACAGGGGTAAATTGGGTACGACCCCTGAAAGTATATCACCCTGTAGGTATTCAAAAACGCTCAATAGCCTCAAATATTGAGTTTTTGAATTGTATTAGGTGTTCCAAATTTCAATCAATTATTCTGGAAAATTGTAGGAGAAAATTCGAAATAAAAAAAAATCTCCCACGCATATATGTTTGTTTGAGATTTTTATCTTGAATAAATGTCTTCTTCAAGCTGTTTAAGTCCTGCTACAAAACACTGTATATTCATTTATTCAAATTTGGAAAATATTTTCGGCATACAGTAGTAGCAAGGTCTCACGTATACCAATCCAGTAATTTTGCGACATGTTCTTCAACAGGGTGCTCAATTTTGCATTTAGAATTTTGCAAGATTCAGATGATATTCATCAGAATTTTTCAAATGGAACACCCTGTATTTTCATTGACAAATTCATTTCGACATCTTTCGCCTTTTCATCGCTGAAAAAAAAATCGAAATCGGTTGCGGTGTTGTCAAGTTATGAATAATTTCCTTATTTTTACTACTATTTCGGGGTAATTTGTACGTCATAGTTCTTTCATTTATTTGTGTTGTGGAAATATTGCGTTGCTACAGTATAATCAAATTCCTCCATTGACCATTCATATATTTTTTACAATAGGAACATTTACAGGTTCTCCAAGTTTGAATTCAAAACAGAGTGGAAAACGCCGCAACCGATTTGGACTTTTTTTCCAGCGATGAGAAGGCGAATGTTGTCTAAATAAATCTGTGATGAGAAATACAGGCTGTTCTATTTGAAAAATTCTAATGAACGTCGTCTGAATCTTACAATATTTGAAATGTAAATTTTAGCACCCTGTAAAGGATCATCTCGCGAAATTTCTGGATTGGTATACGTGAGACCTTGCTACTACTGTATGCAGAAAATATTTTCATCATTTGAATAAATGAAAATACCATGCCCAATTCAACATGACTCTTCAATAGTGGTAAAAATGGGTTTATCAATTATAATTTCGCAACGTCGTGACCAAATTCAATTTTTTTCACAGCGATGTGAAGGTAAACCTCGGCGGAATTATTTCCGAATAAAAAATACTGGGTGTTCTATTTAAAAAAACTCGTCTCCGAGTTGTCCCGCTTTTATACAACACCCACTAATGTTGAAAATATTTCTGAAATGACCAACTTCTGTAACTGAAAAAGTTTTTCCTTCAAAGTTTTTCTCTATAGGTTATGGCTTTCGAGATATCGAAGAATTACGCACTAAATGGACACACTGTAGTCACTGGATGGTATAAGGTTTATTCGCGTTCACAAAATTAACAGTCCTAAGTGGTCTATTCAGTAATTTAACGTTCGAATCTGATATCGTTACGTTAACGATACATTGGCCAACAACATTATGATCGAACGATAAATCTTAGTTGCTGATTCAGTATCGATGTCAGGAAAGTAGTTGTTTTCTGTTGAATAAACCGAGAAAGAATTAATATTTTCATCACATGGAGAATGCGAATTCTCAATGTATTTCTTTATTTCTGAGAATATTCCTTTTCAATTGGGACATGGTTATAAATGGGTTTGGTGAATGTTGGTAACAGAATGTTGATGTTCTGTGGCTAAAAATGCGTGAAACGTTTGTCTGTTTTTAAAAGTTTTTGGTTCATTTCGTTCAAACGTTTCAGAAAACAAGAAAATAATATTCCCCCACTTTTTTATTCAACCTATACACTTGTAGACATTTCTTTCTGTCTTTGTTGTTGCCTAAATTCAAAGATCTATAACTAATAATGTTATTCCAGAAATGATCACATGTTGGTATGTAAATATACTAGAAATAATGAAGATTTTACCTGCGTACTATACTTTCTTCAACTATGTCTACTAGTGCTCCCTGGCTATTTGTTATTATTTTAATAATCAGCAAAACAAAATCTTTCCATATCGATACACCATTCATATTATACATTTCCATATAATATGATAATTATGTCATCTTCACCTAACGACAATATGATGTCTCAAAGACAGCTTAGCCGAAGTCGTTAACAAACAACAAGTTTTATCGTACAGGTACGACATTCGTTAGCTACAGAATAACAAATATATCGTTCCATAACGATTTTCATTGGCTAACGATGTCGTTAAGCGTTACAGAATTGCCCCCTAAAGCACCTTAAGCATACGCAGTCACAAAAAAGTGTTTTCCCAGGAGTGTTTCTTATTCCACAGTCTCCACAGATCACGTGTTTTCATTCTATAGGAACTAGTTTTTGATAGTTTTGAATCGGTTCAAAACAGTACGAGCCTCTGGGCAAGAAGATCTTTTTAACCTCTAAGCGATTTAATGTTAGAGATACACTTTTGAAAACAAGATGAAGAATGGAATTATTGGATAAAAAATCAATCAAAATTATAAACAATGGGCAATGGGCATATGAGCTCCAACTCATCGTCCTATCTTCCAGATCAGATGATAACAAACATTTTTGAACATATTATCTGCTGGAAATCCTCAAAACTAATCTGGAGAATTGTGGTTTGGAAGTGTTTTAAACGAATCCGTACTCAGATCAAGAATTCAGGGACCATTTTTGGAAAGGTTTATGTTCAGGTCCTAAATTTTACGATTATTTTATGAAAACATCAATATAACCTTAGCCTAAATATGTCCTTGATTCACGTGAGTCAAGACAAACAGCTTATTTTCGGGGAAGAAAAGAAAACGGGAAAAGGCATTTTCGTTCATCTGGTTTCAAAACAATCCCAGACTTGTTTAGGATTGAATTTGATGCGCACCTGGTTCTACGCAGTCCAAGAACCGTTTCAACAATTTGGAACACGAACAAACCTATTAGTAGATGAGATTTCGGACATTCTGAAATTCTGTCCTTTTCTATTTTCTATATTACAATGGTTTGAATATCTATGTTTGAGTAAATAAAAGAATGCGGCATATATTCTGCTCTTTGTCTTTTCAATTTCCTTAATAGCGCCTGATCGTCAGATACGATTTTAGAGGTTAGATTATCTGTCAAATCAATCATAGCCATAGATGGAAAATAGAAATAGGGTATAAATATCCACTTCAATTCAAAGCGATACGGCACTTTTCGCAGATCAGCAGTTATAAAAATGAGATGAATAACAAAATAGACACATATGGATATAATTATAGCTAGTTCGGCCGGTATTGAAAACGCCATTCAATGAAATATCATGCAAGTTGCAATTTACTTGATTTCCTCAGTTTCGTTCTAAAATTTTCAATTTCATTACGTAGTTTCGCAATCAATTCCTGTGATTCAAGTGATCTTATAATCCTCTGGTCGGAAATAGGCCTAAAATATAGTTTCATTCTAATCTGCTGATATAAGTAGTGAATTTCAATGTATGTACTTCATAAATTTGGAGTCTTCAAATTAATTTTCCATCCAGTCTGTTTCATACATTCCTGTCATAAGACAATGGTTGATATATATTTCCTCTCTCAATTGTTTATGAAGTTATATTTCAATTCTGACGTTCACAAAATGTTTTGTCAAATACAAACAATTTTGAATGAAAAAGCGCGGGACGACTATGGTGCTCTTGTCAAATCAATTTCAGCTATATGGCGGTCGATACGATTTGATATATTATGTACCAGTTCAATTTATTATTGTTCAATGGTATCATTTGCGATATTCATAAGGTTTAAATATTTCAAAACTTTTATATTAATACTGTATTTTTAATATCTAAGTACCCGCCATTTTTATCGGTATTCTTCCTAACTTGATGCACATGGCATTGCTCCTTCAATATGGAATTGAAATATGGTTTAGTAGTGGAAAAAATATTAAATATACCTCGGGTGAGAATGCTATTATATAGCTTCTTACCCTAGGTGTATAATATACTATTTGAACGGGCAGATACTTGTCTACTCATCATGTAAATTATTATTAAGTGATAAAGTGAAGTCTTTTTTTTTATTTCGAATTGATGGAATAAATAATGTATCCCAAGTTTACGATTCCACTGTAAATTTCAAATTTGATTCCTTCACAATTTGAAGAAAAAAAATCATTTTAGATTCCCCTGGTATATGATGATGCAAAAATATGAATAGATGGAACTGACGTTCTCGAGACGTGTGGTCTAACCTCCAAGACCTTTGAAATTATGACGAAAGTCGATTTTTTTGATGAAATTCATTGTGTGCAAATAGGACTAGGATCAAGGGTTCTACTGGCTACATCAATAAAACTATCCAATATGTTTTACAATCCATATATTAACAGACAATGGTATACAATTACAATCTGATCGTCACACAGCTATAAAATCAAATGAACAAAAACAGGAAAGCTGTGAATATTTGGATTAAAAACACAATGGAAAAAAGTTTGTAGCATTCAACCGATCCCTTTTTCAACATAAACGGTTCGGTTAGTGTAACATTTACATCCATTATTTACAAAAATAATCGTTACAGATATGTTTTATACAAATTGTTGAGCAACAATCTTAATTTTCGGGTGTTTCAAAAAGTTTTTTCTTTCTATTTGAGGATGATGCAAAAATTCAAAATCCCGACCGACTGTGATGTTTTTACAAAAAGCTGACAATAGATTTTTTTAAAAGATTGAAATCGCTATTTTGTGTTTGAAAAAATAATTCTAGCTCACTGCGAATATTTGGGCATCGAAGAGATCAGCAAATATTTTATGAGAAGTTCAAGGTTGGTCAAAATATTTCTGGAATTGGTGGATTTGAAATTGATATTTTTCAATAGTTCATAGTTTCAATGTCCAAATATTCATAGTGAGCATTTTTTTTCCAGAGCCATTCACACTGCAATGAGGATAATGGTTTTTTCTTCATGTGTAATTTCTTATCTGTAAATCTTTAGTGAGTTGAACATTTTTTCCAGAAATATACAGGGTATACCAAGACGAGCTTACACTATCTCTATATCGAGAATCAGTCTGGAGAAATACATGAAAATATGCAAGCTTTTATTTTGGAACACGCTCTATTCATTTAAAATATTTTCAGCAATGCAATGTTGCCGCTTCTATCAAAAAGTAGCAACAATTTTGTTATTTCAATTGAAATACCCTGTATTATTGCATTTTTAGATTCTATCTGAAGAGCTGATTTCATCGATACATCACACATGGAAATGATTACAGAGATATAGGATGTTCAAAATCGAGATTTTTCAACTTTAGCATTTTTTGTATCCAAACTATTCATTATCGGCCAAGACGGCTCATATGTCCCTATCTCAACTTCTGATTTACTATTTACTGATATTTAATTGGAACAGATACAGGGTGATCAGAATTCTTAATCTTGAACCACCCTGTATCTGTTCCGATTAAAAATCAGTAAATAGTAAATCAAAAGTTGAGATAGGGACATGTGTGCCGTTTTGACAGATAATGAATAGTTTCGACGGAAAGAAAATCCAAAAGTTGAGAAATCTCGATTTTGAACACCCTATATCTTTGAAATCATTCTTCTGGGGAAATATGAAAATGCGATGAAATACAGGGTGTTCCAGTTGAAATATCAATGTTGCTCTTACTTTCTAGTAGCAGCAGCAACATGGCATTGTCGAAAATATTTTGAATAAAGAGAGCGTATTCTGAAATACAGGGTGAGTCATAAGTATTGGGACATAGGCTAAGGGCGGATTGTTTGGACCAAAATATGGCAATAGGGCTAAATATGCCTTCATAGAATATTGCTGTGGAAAAAGATACAGGGCGTTGAAGTTGACTTTTCATTTTCGTTTTTTGCCAATAATTTCACTGTATATTCATCAATTGTTATCAAAATTGGCACAGAGGCATAATTTCATACAGGGAATATTATTTCATGTACTTTTCTACATTTTGATACAGGGGGCGCCACGTGAATGATTCCTGATGATGAAATCGCCTGGTTACTTTTTTTGACGAAACTTTTGAGTGATTTTGATTGAAAAATATGACCTGAACATCATTTCTACGTAATATTGGTACTCTTGTTTATCACAAATATTATTTCATTCATGAAGAGTGTGCTTTGAACTGTCAGATAATGTTGCTGGTAATGGTATTTCTTGTCAGAGAATGAATTTTGGTGCGAGTTTATAGTCAAAATGTTTTCGATTGACATGTCTCGTCACAATTATTTATTCAAAATGCGGGATGCAACCAGAAGGTATGAATTGTAATATCTCTAATATCTAGACAGCAAGCAACCAAATCACAACACTTTTTCAAATATATTTCATATACAGTGAAATTATTAGCAAAAAACCGACAAAAAACGAAAAAAAATAATTTAAACGCCCTGTATCTCTTTTCACAGCAATATTTTATCAAGGCATGTTTGGACCAATAGCCATATTTCGGTCCAAACAATCCGCCCTTAGCCTATGTGCCAATAGCTATGACTCACCCTGTATAAGCATGCACATTTTTATGGATTTCTCCCGACTGATTCTCGATATAAAGATAGTGTGAGCTCGTCGTGACATACCCTTGGGTGCTGAAATAAGTTGATGAGTACCATTGCAAAAATTATCTTAACCACATTGATGAAACTTTTTTGGAACACCCTTAAACGAGATAAAAATCAGCCTTATTCATTTGAGAGTTCCTTAATAGATTTGACATTTTTGTTTTGATGTTTTTGTATATTTGTGGTATGTCTAACTGTTATTACTTGTCGAGTTTCCCGAACTCAAAATATACAAAAACGTCAAAACAAAACTCAAATATATTAAGGAACCCTACTTAGGGCTTAAGCCTATTGACTAGTATGATCCTCGAATATGAGTATTAATGATTTCTTTCCACTGAGAAATATCAACGAAATATTTTCGCAAGAATGTGGCAGTAGAAGCTTTGATTACCTATCCTAAAATATAGTTCATTTCAATAAACAATTATCAAAAATGATGTCATGTGACTTGAAATCATCCTTGAAAAAATTATCAGTCAGTTTCCACATATATCGGAAGACAGGCAAATCAATAAATATTATTATGCAATATCTTGATGATTTTTTTCATTAGCATCGTCGGAGATTTGTTACAATGGAAAATTGATAATTGAAATAAATAGTGGCTTGAAGAACTAAAGAAACACACAAAATATTAGCACTTCCGGAGTCAGTATACTCCATGTTGTGTATTCATCAACACACTTTTATTATTTTATTTTCTACTTCATTTTAGTTTGGCTATCTATGAAAGCGTCTTTCTTTAGTTTATTGAACTACTATCCATTTTCTACTTTTTATTTCGGCTTACTAGGAGAGCGTGTTTTTTATTTTCTTTATATTTTTTGTAAGTACCCAATTTTGACGAAAGAATCCTAATCTCTCCGATCCCGATAACCCCCAGATACCATGTTTGAATAGAATCGGATCATAATTACAAAACTCGACCGCCATATTGGATCCGCCATCTTGAATTTCCCAATGTTGACAAAAGAATAATAATTTTCGACCCCGAAAACCCCCAATTTTGAATAGAATCGGATCATAATTACAGAATTCGTTCGCCATCGTGTTTTTTGTCTGACAAAACTTTCCTGATGCATTGTTACCATTCGGACGTTCTGAAGTGGCTCAAAATTCATTTACGAACATACATACCACGCTAATATAAGCATGTTAAAAATAATAAATATGAGCCTAAAGTCTTGTTGGGGTTGAGATAATTTGGGTTTATAGAGTGTGTCGTATTTTGAGATGAAGACATCTTCATATTTTGGATATTAGAAAGACATTTTTGGAATATCTCTGAAAATATGGGTCTCGCGCATAGGGAATTAAGGAAGTAAATTGGAACTAGGGCTCATTTTTATCAATAATAGAATTGAATTATGAGAAGAAAAAATGGGATTGTCATTTGAAAGGAGTTGACATGTTCAATGTTTCACATTGACTTTTTGAACTGACTTTTCTGCACACCCTGGAAATCACTTAGTGGTTGTGATTATGGTGATTGATCCATTTAACCTTCATTATTCACGATAAAATCACTGGATATCACTGAAAATTGCAATTCTCATAAAAATTGCATGCATTTGATAGGCTGGATATGTCACTTTTTCTAGAAAATCAAGGATAATAATCCAGGAGCCGGCTGCAAATTACTACTCTGAAGATAATATCCGATGAACCAGTGTCCATCGGATATTATCTTTCGACGAGGGCGAAATATTCAAGGAAATATTGACGCTCTGCCACTAACTTAAATCAGTTTGAATCGCGGCACGTTTGGATATTCGCAAAAGGGACATTTTTCCCTTTCATTTGCTTTTTGTTTCAACTCGTTATCACATGGGAAGTATGTCCGGAATGATAGGAGCATATAATTATAATTCTTATCTAATTATGAAATCGCGAAATCGAGTGCGCATTTCCGCACAGGAAAGTGCAATTTTTCCCAGAATAGTGTTTGGCACAGGTGCTTTACTTTCCTTTGGGACATGTAAAATTTTGTTATCAGATGATGGTAGAAATCTGCAGTCGGCTCTTCTACTATAACTCAAAACGTTTCATTTTATGTATAAGTTAACTATCGAAAACTATCGAGAAATTAAATGAAAAATCCAGGTCCATATTTAAAATAATAAAGTGAATGATGGCCTCTCGAAGAAGAAACGTCGGATTTACAATTTGACAATTCCATTTTGTGGAGGAGAAAAAATGGCAATTATAAAAAAATAGATATCAAAATATCTTTTCAAATAAATTGAGGAATAAATAAAACGATTTTGCATATTTTTCTTCTTTTCCGGATATCTCCGGAAATAATTGAAATGTTTCCAATTTCAAAGCAGCATTTTGTTGAGCTTGAAATGGTGCAACTTTCCCTATGCTTAGCCACGAATTTTTAGCACCCTGTATAGATCGGGTTAACTCATGAATAAACAGTGTGTCCTGTCTATCATGAGGTAAAGCTGATGATGGTTTCACCCAACCAAAACGTCCGACGGAAAATCTCACAACGCAGTTTTGTAGAGCTTAAAAAGTGGCAAGTGTCTTTTGTTGTCCTATACCTCTTTAAATAAGTTCAGGAAGAAATAAAAATGATTCCAATGATCTTGAACACGACGGTCTATCATCTCCAGCGACACAAATGGAAAAAATCATCGCCACGAACAGCCTCGTCTCGCGCCAGTCAGTCCTAGCATGTCCTAGAGTGCCTGGAACATCTCATTTCACGCCCTTCAAAGAATGTGAACACACTTGTCATTTTGATAAACGGCTGAACAAAAAACATGACACACAAATATGTTTTATAAGAGATGAGATGTCATTTTTCTCTAACCTTTCATTGAACGAGTGCAGACATATTATTATTCGAGGACTACAGCATATATTTACAAAACCATTTGCCGCCCAATTCTTGAGTATGCTCACCCAATATACATAAACATGAGGAAGACGGCACTGAACAATTTGGAAGTAGCAGAAAGACCTTGCCTGAGAGCCATTACCAAATTCCGGCAACCTCAAAATCCCTTTCACCATCCATCAAACGAACCTCTATATCGGCTGGCCATGGTGCAACCAATTTCTGAGAAACTGAAGAAGCTAACCTTGAAGTTTTCCAAAAACGAATTCATTCTCCAAATTATCCAAATCCAGTATTTACAGAGAGATCCAACAGTGAACCCAAGGCGCAAGTTTCCGGAAAACACCTAGTGGAATGTTCAATCAATTCAGAAGACTGTTAGCGTTTTCCACTCGCCGATTTACAAAGCGCATAAAAGTGGCACTGGCACGGTTCTTCCATAAAGTGCGGTTCCAGCACAGAGGAGTGGAATAGAAATAGAGAGTTGGTGCGACCTTCTTGTTATCAGAAATGTCCGAATACTTGTTTTGTCAATCAAAAAGTTGAATTATTGAAAGTACATTTGGTTCCGTTGATCCACATGAAATGGATTTATCTACCTCTTATTGGGGTTACCCTGTGAACACTGCCAGAAACCAGCCAGTTTTATATGTGAATGTTCATTGTCAATAATGTTCAATTGAATCATTCGACAATAATGATGCAATAGCATTGAAGTGTAGTTCGCGAAGTTAGTACTTTTCATCATTACTGAATCAACAATCAGATATGTTTAATACCTGCACATCTGAATAGCTTTCTTTAACTTTTAGGTAATTTTGAATCTTCCGTAAACGCTGTTTCGTAACGAAGTACTTCTGTATCTCAATCATCATTTCTTCATCATCGCTTTTATCCAAAGTATCTATGATTTCGGAAATTATTGTAATAATAGTAATAAACTTCAATGAGACATTCATAATTATTCAAATTCCAAACATTTTCCCACTCGTGACTCGAATATTTGAGGTTATGTGTATCGCACCGTCATACAAGCACAGTTCTGAAAACTCGAACTCTGAGCGGGCATGGAGCAAGTTTGAGAGCCAGTGGAAATCATTTCTCGACAAAAGTTCGCTCTTGAAATTCTCAGTGCAAAACCACGCAAAACGCACGCAGTGCCGAAAAAGTTAGAGCTAGTGCGACGAGTGGAAAACGCTATGAAATTCCTTCAAAATTCTTGCCTCACAATAGACTTTTCTACTTTTCTCTCTTTCTTACACTGGTGAATTTGATAATTCCATATGACGAATTTAAACTCAATGTATAATCACTGTGTAACACAGGCTGAAGAACCTCGATCGGTGGCCTTTTGGGTATCCAATAAAGCTCCTCAATTATTATTATTATTATGTATTATTCGAAACCCTAGCATTGGCACATAAAGCCCATTTTGAAGTTAATAGTATATTATGTAATATGTGCTGTAAGAAGCATATTACGAACGAATGGAAAAGTGCTTGGTTTACAACACGCATTACGTACTATACTTTACCTACTGCCATATAGTACATAAAAAAAGTTTGGACAAACAGTCTGAATAATAATTCTTGACAGTTATATCATCCGCTGTTGACGGCGATTACGCGATCATGACATACCTATACTGGCGGAATAACCTAAAACTGTGCTATGTGCTTACTGTGTGTAAAGAGCTACTTACTGAGGCAGTATCTGGTGTGTTCTTGCCTAATTTCTATAGTGGCCGTAGGTAATAGTATATTACACACTGAGGTAGGAATTGATTCATTCCTGCCGTGAGATTAGCTGGTTAACCGAGACGCAAAGCGTCGAGGTTAGCTATTATATCGAGACAGGAATGAAATTTCCTACCGAGGTTTGTATACTATTCTATTTACAACCATCATATTTCGATCAAAATTAATAAATCTCTGTTTCGTTCTGAACATATCTGAAATATTACATAATTGAGGCGGGAAGTAGAGGTGTGTAATATGACACTTCCCAACCTTCAACGACGTTAGTAATGACTAGAGTCCCTGTATATACTTTAGACAAGAGTCCGGACACAAAACTGACAGCCGTTGGGGTTTTTAATATTTTGTTTCATTTGGTTTGCCCACCTGACAATGTGACGAAACACCATAATCGTCCCGCCCGATTTTTTTAATTATTTCGAATTTCTGTCACTGTCACGTTGAAATTTTATGACCGCCGCCAAAATTTTGCATTTCAAATTATTCCAATGTCCTGCTGCGTACATTATTGCGATAATTCATTAGAAAAGGGATTCAAGTTATTCAATTTTCCGAATGATCCTTTAAAGATAATGTCATGGAAGAATGCAATGAAACGTCCAGAATGGAAAATTAATTTCAAGACATCCGCAATATGTGACGTGAATATTCGAATTCACTTGAAAAAATAGTACAAAAAAGATGAATTTTAGGCCCATTTTGATAGAGATTCTTTCAAGCTGATGGATTTCAAATTGAAAGAGTCTGCTGTGAAGTCAATCTATTCAAAAAAAGAGTTCCGTCGTTATCTTACCCTCAAAATTGTTTCTGACAATCATTGATACTAGGGGAATTGAAAAGACAGAGCTCGATATATATGCCTTATTCCTTTGTTCAATCATCAATGCATTTTTTGAAAACAGAAAAGGACAGAAGTATAGTTGTGTCCGGACTCTTGTCTAAGGTATATACAGGGACTCTAGTAATGACAACATTACATATATGGTTGTAAATAAATCAATATTACATCATTGAATGCCATGAAATGAATATTGGAATTTGAAGCTTTGACAAACACTTGAAATGTCTTCTCGTCTTTGGGCAACTCAAATATAAATAGTAACCATCATTCTTAGAATGTTTGCAATTCGTTAACGGAAACATTTTCGCTAGGACGCCTATTCAATTTCCAGAACAGACGATTTGAATCTGAGAATGGTGACAATTAGTAAATGTCAGTGGTGACATGCATGCCCACACTCTTCAAAGGGCGCACAATGAGATGTTCGAGGCACTCCTAGCATGTCCTAGCCTTAGCCTAGTTGCCAATGCACGACCCGAAACTGAAATGGCGCCTGTGCGGCCTCGCGTCCGCAGCGCCCTCGCTCAAGTCCAGACACGAGACCGAGTGTGCGGCGCACCTTACCTGCGCATCTATCACCTCCCAGCAGCGCTGCATCAGCTCCGGCTCCTCGAACAGCCGCGACTGGCTGAGCAGCAGGCAGGCGTTGCGCGCCGTCAGGCTGGTCTCGAGGTAAGCGACGCAGGCGCGCGCCAAGTGCGGCACGATGTACTTCTTGGCGACGTAGAGGGTGGCGAGGACGGTGTCGGCTTCCAGCTGGATGTCGTCGCAGTAGAGGTATCTGGAAGAGGGAGGAATAAGGAGGCATTCATCTATACTGATATTATACACTCACCGGCAAAATAATCGATCCACTCAAAATATTGATGAAATTTGATCAACGATAACTTCGTTAATTCATGTCTGATTCGTTCAACTTTTTCTTTATTCTGTAGGTAAATTCATAAAGAATCACACACAATGTTGAGATTTCAAGAAATGAGGCATATCTTCAAATTATACAGAGTGACAAAAAAGTGCATTTTTACTTCAATTTTGAAACAATCTCTGGAGTGGCTAAGCTGGTACATCCTGTAATTTTTCAGTCCATCATCAAGCTACGTTTATTACGGACATTTTCTTTTTTTATTTGTTAGGATAACTGCATTTTTGTGGAAGTTACAAGGGTTTCAGAAGAACGTTACATTTCAACATTTTTTTCTATGGTAATAACAAGGTTCTTCAAGACATTTTTTGCATAGCTGGCTGTGACAAACCTGTCAGTTGACAATTTGTATGCTTGTGTTAATCATCGAATGGTTGAATAAGATATGGATTTTTCTGCAACCGACTCTGCGAGAGCTATTGCTTTGGTGTAGGATGGTAGATTTCAATATTATGTGGCCAGAGCTTTGGGAGTTTCAAGATCCAGGGTGCAAAGGGCTGTGAAACGGTTTCGTGAATTTGGTGTATTCACAAGAAGAGGTAATAGTGATCGGAAAAAATCTACGAATGATCGAGATAACCGCTTCATAACTCTCAAAGTTTTGAGGGACAGAAGACTTACTTCTGTTCATTTGAAAAACCAATTAGAGGAGGTGAGGCAAGTTCAAGTCAGCGATAGAGCAATAAGAAGGAGGCTTTTCGATATTGGACTCCGAGTAAGTAGACCTGCAACTGGTCCAGAGTTATTCAGGAATCATCGAGTTAATCGCCTCAGATATGCTAGGGAACACGAATATTGGGGTAATGAACAATGGAGCAATATCCTATTCACCGATGAGTCAAGGTTTTGTCTCAGATCACCGGATGGACGTGAAAGAATTTACAGAAGAACTGGAGAACGTTTTCTCCAAAACCATTTTTCGCCAAGAGTGAGTTACGGAGGCGGTTCGATAATGGTGTGGGGTGGCGTGAGTTTTGAAGCTAAGACGTACTTAGTCATAGTGGAAAGGGGGTCCATGACAGCTGATAGGTATATAAGAGCGTTTTAGAACCACATGTTGATCTATTTGCGCCGTTCATCGGAGACGATTTCATGCTTATGCATGACAATGCCCGACCGCATGTTGCAAGGATTGTGAATGAGTATTTAGCCGATGTTAAACTCGCAGTAATGCATTTGCCTCCTCGAAGCCCCGACTTGAACCCAATTGAACATGTTTGGGATGCTCTCGGGAGAAGAGTACGATCTCGTTTACCAGCTCCTGCAAATTTAAAGCAACTCAGTGAAGTGTTAATTGAAGCATGGCAGCAAATCGATCAGGTGTATATTCAAAATCTGATAATAGGCATGTCAAGATGAATTGCAGCAGTTATTCGTGCGCGTGGGGGAAAGTTCATTAGCATTTTTCAAATGATTTTCAGGTTTCATTAGTTACGTCGGTTATGTTCCTCATTGCTTAATTTGAAATGTTTATTATCACCAAAATGTGTGAATGTAACGTTTTTTTGAAACCCTTGTAACTTTCATAAAAAAGCAGTTATCGTAACAAATAAAAAAAGAAAACGTACGTAATAAACGTAGCTCGATGATTAAATGAAAAATTACAGGATATACCAGCATAACCACTCCAGAGATTGTTTTAAAATTGAAGTAAAAATGCACTTTTTTTGTCACTCTGTATAATTTGAAGATATGCCTCATTTCTCAAAATCTCAAAATTGTGTGTGATTCTTTATGAATTTACCTACGGAATAAAGAAAAAATTGAACGAATCAGACATGAATTAACGAAGTTATCGTTGATCAAGTTTTATCTATATTTTGAGTGGATCGATTATTTTGCCGGTGAGTGTATTTATTTATTTTTCATTCAGTTTTTTTTTTATGTTCTGGTTCCCACGAAAAGGGATATCCTGTAATGTTCAGAGAACATCGTGAGAACCAAGGGAAATAAGGTATGAATTGTTGTTCTTCTTGAATTTCTGGAGGTTATATGCCTCGGGGAACACCTCCTTTGGCAATGTGTTCCAGAGCCTTGCTGTTCGTTGGATGAACGAGTCTTTGGAAAGAGATGTTCTGCAGTTCTCCAAAGTGACCACGAAGGGGTGCGAAGCCTCAATTCGACGAGTTAATCTCGCGGGGACTGCCAAGGGAGGTACAATTGTTGATATTTCGGAAGAGCATCGTCCATGAAAATATCTATAAAATAGAGCCAGATCGCCAACTTTTCTACGGTGTTCCAGAGAAGTGAGTGAGTTTGTGAGCGAGGCATCACCCACGACTAATATATCGGACGAGTTTTGTAATAATTATGGTCCGATTCTATTCAAAATTGGTATCTGGAGGTTTTCGGGGTCGGAGATTATGATTATTTTGTCAGAATTTGAAATTTCAGGCGGAATTTAGAAATTCAAGATGGCGGAACCAATATGGCGGACGAGTTTTGTAATTATAATCCGATCCATTTCAAAATTGGTACCTAGAGGTTTTTGTGATCGGGGATTATGAGTCCTTCGTCAAAATTATGAAATTTAAGGTGGCGGATCCAAAATGGCGGATTTTGTAATAAGGATCCGATTTTATTCAAATTCAGTATCTGGTGATTCTCGGGGTCGGAGATTATGATTCTTTCGTCAAAATTAGGAAATTCATGATGGTGGACCCAATATGGCGGACGAGTATTGTAATTATATACCGATTCTATTCAAAATTTGTAAGTGGGCGTTTTCGGGATCAAAAATTAGGATTCCTTGAAACTATTCATTAATTCATTATCGGTCAAAACGGCTCACATGTCCCAATCTCAACTTTTGATTCACTATTTACTGATATTTAATCGGAACAAATACTGGGTGGTTCATGATTCAGAATTCTGAAAAGAACTGTTAGATATATTTATAACGAGAAACGTTGGGCCGTATATCTAGTTAAAAAATGAAACTTGTTGTGTGAGGGAATAGTTCTATTGTCAACTAGATAGTATTGAAAACCCCAAAATGAATATGTACTCACTTGAGTAGGGTTAGGAAAGCTGACGGTTCTACATCCGGCACTTCAATTTCTTCTTTGCATTCTGCTAGTCCTCCATAAAACATAGCATAGAACACAGAACTACCTGTAGCTAAAACGTACTTGTGGGCAGGTATAAGTTGGGTCGAACCAGGAGAACCAACTAAAAATCTTAAAAAAAATAAAGGATGAGTTAAAAGGTATATAATTTTGTATGTTGATTCATTTACCCAATTACTAATTCAATTCGAATGATTGTCATAGTTTAGGCACAGATAATTCAAGCATCCACCATTGAAAATCCATTATAACCCAAACTCCTAAACTACAAGAATAAGAACAAGAAGAACCTACAGTTTTCTTTTTTAATGACTAGCTGCCGCATTTATTAATTGATATTTTCCAAAATAATAAATATTGAGTTACATTATGTCGTCAAAATAGTACAATAAATAATTCAAGTCCAGGAGTGTATAGGTACAGAATGTTTTCAGTTAACAGTGAAAATAAGCCGTCACAAAAAATTTCCAAATGAAAAGTGCCGAATAAAAAATGGCCAAATAAAGAGGATAATAGATAACCGCGCAGTCAATGTCTGTCATGGTTAGATTCACATGTTAATACTAATCCTGAATCACTAAACTATACAGAGGGATAGGTCCATTATCCTTGATAGCTCTATTACTATTCCTAAATATTTAAAGACTTCCTATATACATCTAATTGTTTAACAGCATTAACTTGTTTGAGTAATTTAAAGTTGTTAATATGTGTTATGATCGTGATTGAACACGTGTTCGGCTACACTCAATTTATCTAATCGACCAAATTTCAAATTTGCTAGGTGTTCGAACCTTGTTTTTATTGGTCTCCTAATGAGGCCTATATTGTTTTATCACAATCATTAAAACCAATTTCGTAAATTGCCTGATTTTGACCAAGACTGACATACGAATTCAAGTCTCTGGAGTCTCTGGAAACCTTATCAAGTTCTTTTGTACACTTGGGATTGAATCTCGGATTCAACGGCATTGTGATTCTTCTCGAATTGTGTCTATCCACTTGAAGAGTCGTAGAATTTCGGAGGTCTAACTTGAATTTATGACTACGAATTAGTTTATCTATTAGTATTTTGATATCATAACCATTGAGATCTGCCATCTGCCATCTGAACAACAGTTCTTTCAACATTAAATCTTTCTTTATTCAGAGGAAATAACTTATCTATGTATTAGAACAACTGAGCTTGCTTTTTTTTTGGTGCAATTCGATAGTATACGTCGAGCTTCCTCAGGGTTTGACTAATTTGTATTGTATATGACACGAGAATGCTAGTTTAGAAAACCACTTTAATTCTGAACGCACAAAATGTCCAGGAGGACCATAACCCTGATTTCAAAACAAACGAATTCACGAACTGATAATTTGATGAATTGTAAACGTGTTTGTGAAGATTTTTCAATGAATTGAGAGTTACGAGGTTCTCTTCATTATTTTAATATAACAATAACTTGAGATACAAGGTTTTCTTGTCTTCATATTGGTAGTTTTTAGTGAAATGGTTTACTTTGATGAGTTCTACATCTTGTTGAAAAAAATATGCTTCTCCTTCGAGAACATCCTGTACAGGGTCTTCAAGTATATTTTGAACCCCTCCTCAACTATTTTATTTTTCATCGAATTTTTGTTTCCAAAGAACAGCCTTTTATAATTTTTCCTGTAGATTTTGAATATGTTAACAGAAAAACAATTGAACACCTCAAAAAATTTATCAGATTCTCCCTGAAGAGCTGATTTCATCGATTTATCACAGTTGGGGTCTAGCTGAAATTATTACAGAGATATAGGGTGTGAAAAATTGAGATTTTTTCAACTTTAGTAATTTTTTGTGTCGAAACTATTCATTATTGGCTAAAAAAGTTTTCATGTCCCTATCTTAACTTTTGCTTCATTATCTACTGACATTTAATTTAAACGAATACTAATTATGTGTAAGCAGATAATGGAGCAAAAGTTAAGATAGGGACATGAAAACCTTTTTGGCCAATAATGAATAGTTTAGACACAAAAAAATCCTAAAGTTGAAAAAATTTCAATTTTTCACACCCTATATCTCTGTAATAATTTCAGCTAGACCCCAACTGTGACAGATCGATGAAATCAGCTCTTCAGGGAGGATCTAAAAATGCAATAAAACACAGGGTGTTCCATTTAAAAATTTATACATCTTGACCATAACTTGTTTTTGAGATGTTCAATTGTTTTTCTGTCATATTCAAAATCTACAGGAAAAAATATAAGACTGTGTTTGGAAGGAAAAAATCGATGATTCATTAAATAGTTAATTAGGGGTTCAAAATATACCTGAAGACATACTGAATAAATAGAGTTTAGAAAGAGCACGATGTCGGGACTTACGAGGTCATGATCGGTTTCAACAATTCTGGAGTTACAAGTACCTTATACTTTACGAATTCTGTAGAGTTACTAGGCTTTCTGGACATGTGTATTCGGCTCATTTCCAATAGATGGCATCATAATCGGTTTTTCATAATAAACTGGCGTTATGTGGTTTTATAATTAGGGTGACGCGATATGCGACTTGTTTCATGATGTGCGCGTGCTCAATTTTAGTTCACTTCAACTACAACGTTGCCAGATTTTTTAAACAGTTATTGATAAAACTATTTCAGTAGAACATACCTGATGTCCGCCATGAGATCGTTATTGAACATGGCGGCGTTCCTCTCTCTGACAGACGCCTTGTTGGCCTGCCAGTTGGGGTCCAAGGTGCCCCCGGGGGTCAGCGCGGTGGGGCTGAGCGGGGACAGGGGGCACGAGGGGCTCGAAGGGGGCGATCCGGGGGCGCTGGCCGGCTGGGTCACCTGGTTGAACATTTTTTTTTCAATTTGAAGAATTTCACTTACTCCTTACCTACACCACATTTTTACTTTTTTTTTTTCGAAGAACTGAAAGCACTTCCGTTGTGTCCAGTGGCGGCTCGTGCTCCTTTTAACAGGGGAGGCTGAATTGGAAGTAGGGTTTGCAATCCCGGAGTAGTAATACAATCCTGGGATTCCGGGATCAAATTGATACGAACCCGGGATCCTGGGCTTTCGGTATCGGGATTAGAATTTGAAGAAAGTATGGGGTATACTGTAGATACGTAATGATGACATAAATTCTCGTATATGAACAAAAAATGTAAGCTCTACATCAAAAAGTAGAAAGAAAAAAGGCCGAACATTTATTCCTGTCGACAGAACCAGGAGCGTGCAAAAATCCACTTGTGAAGGTGTGCAAATGGTACCAGCTGCGGAAAATACTCTTTCATATTCTACACTAGTGGGTGGTATAGTTGTTAGAAGATATGTACCTTTGTTGTCAACATTTTCGAAAAGGGTAATTTCCTTTGTTAAATTTGATATGTTATAGTGTAGAGGTTGAGTCAGTGACACACTCGGTGACGCTTGACTCGCAAGAGGAATTCTATCTTCCTCATCATCTTGTTCATCAATTATTGCCTCTGAAACTATTAAGAAACGTTTTATATGACTCACGAGTATCTCCATAATAACTGTTTTTTAGGAACTTCGAATAATAATAATCTGATTTACTTGACGAGAGCGAAGTCTTATTGATCAACTAATCCCGAAAAATATCACTAGGACCCGGGATTTACGGTATCGGTATTTCGGGATTGCAAACCCTAATGAGAAGTGTGAAATTCTACGAAAAATACTGACGACACTTATAAGGTTCTTGTTCATAGAAAATCCTTAAGAGGCGCTGATATCGTTATATTATTACCATAGTTTCAATGGCCATCAGACCAAATAACAACAATCACCTTAGAATTTCGAGATAAGTCGAAAAGTCGACATAAAAGCTGAAATTTCTAGATGAAAGCCAAAATTTCGACATATACGTCGAAATTCTGAGGTAAATGTCGTGGGTTTTGGTTTTCTTCAGTCGAAAGTAGATATTTCGAGTCCAAATTTTGAGAATAAAGAAGTAAAAATTTCGCGAAGGTTGAAAAGTCGAAATGTCGAGATTAAAACCGTAGATTCCTTGTTTTTATTTGGAAGCAGGAGTTTCCAGATTATGAGATGAAAGTCGAAATTACGAGATAAAAGTCGAAAAGTCGACAAAAAATACGAAATTTTGGCATAAAAGTTGGATTTCGAGAAAAAAATCAAAATCTTCACAGAAAGTTCGAGATAAAAATAAAAATGTATTCGAAATTTAGAGAAATCCGTGGGTTTTGATTTTTTTCAGTCGAAAGTAGAATTTTCGAGATAAAAGTCGATATGTTTCGAGAAACAATCAGAATTGACCATTTCAACGGTTTCTTCTGTATAACAGTGATATTTTTTGTTTACTGAATATCATCCAACTTTACCAATACAGAAGCCGAAATGACCCACACGTGACCAACCAACCTTTGTTTTCATACAATTTTTGACATTTAAAACGTCAATTATATTGGAAGCCATGATGATGGATGCAGTGTACGTAACTGTCGCGAGGCGCTCGTTCATCATCTCAATCATGAAATAGTCAAACGAATACAACACGTGTTCCTTTTTTTCCCTCGTATCCGCCGATTGACTTGCTCCAGCTTATTGCTTCAATTTGGCTCATTACATTGTTCTAAAACTTTTTGCCTACGGTTCGAAAGTTTTGATAAACCATTCGCGAAATTATTAGAGAACAAGCTGCCGTAACAATCGCCGAATATTTCCGGCAAGATGCTATCACTTGTAGTATGTCTCATATTATGAAAAATTTCACAGCTGCAACTTTTTTGAACTAAAGATCGGTCTAGTTGTATTTTCTACGGCGTAACTTAGAAGTTTCTGCTCTTTCAGTCGAAATTTCGAGATGAATGAAAGAATTTCAAAATTACGAGATAAAAGTTAAAAAAAATAAAAATTGCGCGATAATAAATATCGAAATGTCGACATAAAAACGAAATTTTGAGATCAAAAATGAAAAATTTCGAGATAAATACCGAAATTTCGAGATGAAACTCGAAATGTTCACATTAAAGTCGGAATTTGGAGAAAAAAAATCGAAAATTCGCGTTAAAAGTAGAAAATTTGAGATAAAAAATCGAAATGTTGACATTAACGACGGAAATTGATGTCAAAATTTCGACATGAAAATGGAAATTTCGAGATAAATGCCGAGAGAGATGAAAGTCGTATTATCTACATTAAATTAAAGTCGAAATTTCGAGAAAAAAGTCACAATTTTGGAATACAAGTCAATTTTGCCATGAAATAAAAAATTTCGAGATAAATGCCGAAATTTCGAGATGAACGTCGAAATTTCGGGAATGAAGTCGAAATTTTGACTTAAAAGTCGAAAAAAGTCAAATTGTCCACATGAACTTCTGAGATTGAAGTCAAAATGTGAACATGAATTAAAAAACTTCAAGATGAATGCCGTGAATTCAGTTTTTCTTTCAGTCGAAAGTTGACATTTTTAAATCACGAGATGAAAGTCGAAATATCTACTTTAAGTCAGAATTTCGAGAAAAATCGTCGAAATTCGAGATAAGAAATCGAAATGGCGACATAAAAGGCGAAATTTTGAGATAAAAGTCAAAATTTTGAGATAAAATGCCGAAATTTCGTTAAAATTAAAAAGGCGAAATTTCGACTTGAAAGTCGAAGAAAGTCAAAATGTTGATATGAGAGACGAACTTTTGAGATACAAGTCAAAATTTTGACATGAAATGAAAAATTTCTAGATAAATGCCAAAATTTCGCGATGAAAGTCGAAAAAAGTCAAAATGACGTCATGAAAGAAGACATTTTGGACTACAAGTCGAAATTTCAACACGAAAATCGAAATATCTAGATGGAGGTCGAAATTTCGACAAAAAAATTGAAATTTCGAGATGTTAGTTAAGTAGGATATTCTCCGACGGAAACAACAACAAAAGTTGCAAAAATCACCGGGTACGCCGGTGCAAAAAAATTAATCAACTTCATTCAAAACATTATGAAAATTGACAAACATTCTGCAATTTTTTTTAGTAAAAAAAAATACCTAAGCAACTCGCCCTTTGGGACGCCTCTGAAATTCATGGAATAATTGATAGTCTGTATAATCTCTGATATGACTAAAAAATACTTCATTGATATATTAAGAATTTGATTGATACTTTATTTTGGTTGTAATTTTCAGAGTGATTAACTCATTTAGTGCTTTTTTCTTATAAGAATAAATCTCCTCATAAATCAAGGAATATTTTATGCAAATTGCAAAAATATGTACCTACTTACCTAAATCCTGTCAATAAAGGATCAGAAGTGACAGTGTGATAAATTTTGCATAAAAAAATAACCACCAATACAGATTCATAATTTTATTATTTCAATCTTATTATCATAAATTACTATGAATTACCTGTAGTGGATCAGAAACGCGCTGCTGATGTTGAAGGTTGTTGGGTGGGGAAGCTGCGTGTTGTGGGGGCGATAGGCTGAGGGGGGCATTATTCAGTGTTTCAGCTGAAAGTAAGCAAAATGTGAAATCAATAACAATAATAATATATTTTTGGATGTATGATAAATTGACATTCATCATACAGGACGTGGAAAGAACTTCTGAATTGAGAAAACCTAATCACGAATCTGCGATTGAGGTCTATAAAAATAACGAGTTTCCATCGTTCAAGTTGAAACCCCTTGTTTGGCAAACAGCCCGGAAAGTAGTTGTTTCATGTTGAATATTTAGAATTATATTATGTAATCTTTATATGAAGGAGAATGTAAATTCTCTACTTCAGAAGATTTTGTTTTCAAATTCTTATCGTGTATGTATAGATGTAATTCAATATTCGTCGTGGCATATAGTCAGGAAAGTAGTTGTTTTCTTTTGAATAGACCGAGAGAGAATTGATATTTTCATCACATAGAGAATGCGAATTGTCAATGTATTTCTTTATAAATATATCCATTTTTTTATTTTCATAATTATATCTGAGAATATTCCTTTTCAATAATAATAAAATACATAAGTATTTTGGTATATTTTTGTATTTATTGATATTGCTATTAAAATTAGGGCATCAAGCAATTATTTGAAATCGAAAAACTATAAAATATAATTATTATTAATTTGCGTCGTTTCTGTAATTAAATTAATAGGTACATACATACTCATTTGATCCTACCTCACTAAGTATGGGTACTTCTTTAATCCACAATATAATTACAAGATAAGCTACAACCAATTATCCAGATCCCAAAATCCAGATCTAAATATACAAAGAAGTGCACAAAAAACGGCCAGGATTATAACTTTCGAATTATTCTAGATAGGGTTTTGAACATTGGTGGGTAGCAAGTATACCAAATTGCTCATTGATTTATCAAACAATTTTTCTTATATCACTTCTAGTTTCGAAACGACCCGAACTTTCGATTTTTAAATGGGACACCCTGTATTGTATTCCATAATCGGTTAGGGATTATCATGACGAATTCAACGATACCGGATTTGATAGGGTTATTTCAAACGATTACAAAGATATTCGCGTTCGAAGTTTCCATATGCTCAATGGGTGTGACTTCGCAATATCAAAACTTCTTTCTTTGTCACACTCATTGAGCATATGGAAACTTAGAACGCGAATATCTGCGTAATCGTTTGAAATAACCCTATCAAACCCGGTATCGATGAATTCGTTATGACAATCCCTAACCGATTATGGAATACAATACAGGGTGTCCCATTTGAAAATCAAAAGTTGGGGTCGTTTCCAGTAAAATCGGAAGTAATAAAACAAAAATTGTTTCGTCAATTAATGAGCAATTTGGTATACTAGCTGCCCACCAATCTTCAAAACTCTATATCGAATAATTCGAAAGTTACAGTCCTGGCCGTTTTTTGTGCACTTCTCTGTATGTTTAACAGGTGTAACAGGATCATGATTCATGGTACACCCTCTTCAGTAACATTCGATTTTCAAATGGAATCATATGTACAGGGTGGCCAACTAAGACTCCAGAGTTCGATTTCTCTGTCTTGAGAGATAGAAAAAAAAGTCATGTATCAAAATTGAAGTAATAATCGAGCTACACATTTCAAAATTTCTTTGAAATACACAGGGTAATCCTTAAGGTCACAGCACATCAAAGCTATGTTTTTTTCATTGGAACACCCTATATTTTATTCAATTTTTGAATTCTCCCCGAAGATCTGATTTCAACGACCCATCATACTTAAGGTCTAGCAGTGAAAATTACTGACATATAGGGTGTGCAAAATCGAGATTTTCCAAGTTCAGAATTTTTTTCTGTCGAAACTGTTCATTATTCGTCAAAACGGTTTACATATCCCTATCTCAACTTTTCACTCACTATCAATTGGTGTTCAATTGAAATTGATACAAGGTGGTCAAAAAATCTTAATTTATAATTTGAACTTGGAAAATCTCGATTTTGCACACCCTATATGTCAGTAAGTTTCACTGCTAGACCCTAAGTATGATACGTCATTGAAATCAGATCTTCAGGGAGAATTCACGAATGAAATGAAATATAGGGTGTTCCAATGAAAAAAACATAGCTTTGATGTGCTGTGACCTTACGGGACACCCTGTGTATTTCAAAGAAATTTTGAAATGTGAAGCTCGGTTATCACTTCAATTTGAATGAAAAACTTTTTTTTGTATCTCTCAAGACAACAGAGGTATCGAACTCTGGATTCTTAGTTGGCCACCCTGATTATTGCATTCTCGAATTCTGCATCATTTTTTGAATCCAATGATACATACCACAAAGTCCAAATAAACCATACTTCTTGTTGATTTTAGGAAATAAAATGCGTTATTGAAGTACAACGTGAGTATAATTATAAAGTGTCCAATAATGGAAAAAGAAGGATAAATAGTTGTAAATGGATATCCAAGATAGGTGGCAAAACATTGTGAAATTTCACATTTTTTCGTACAATATCTCAATAGATAGCGGTTTCTTCACAAATTCATTTTGAAATTCGTGTTTTTCAGACGAAAATGAGTGAGTACCAAGAAAAAAATTGGGAAAAAACCCATCACAAGTGCAGTTTTATTATTTTGATCTATTCCCATTGACAGGTAGAATGCTAAAAGAATTTAAATCCTATCAAAAACGTCAAATTTATTGATATATTATCAAAATAGGTAGTTTGGTGTTACAAGTTATACACCCTGTATCTATAGCTATTGAAGAAAAAGTGGATCAGTGCTTACACCATTATATCGTGACACCTTTCAAGAATCGTAGAAGTATTTGATGAATTCCCTTCACTTGACATTTCATTATTTACTTGTTATTCCTAAAAATCTGAATATGAATTCTGAATTTGACCTCACCATTCATCCAAGCATTCGTCTGCGTTACAGCCATGTTGTCCTGAGAACGTTTCATCTTCGAGTACAAATTTGACATAGCCATCGTTCGTTTTTATTCAGAAAATAACTGCTTTTATCACATCATAATACACTAAAAAGAGAAGTCGCACCTTTCTCCGGTTACTGATCGGCCGCCATCTTTCGAAAATCCAATAAAATATCGAATAATCGTTCAATTGTTGTTTCCTTCTCCCCCATAGGCGCAGCCGCCGCGCGCAGTTGCCGGTTGTTTCAGTTAAAAGTCCGAGGTGTTTAATCGATTCTGAATTACTGAAGTCAGAAAAATGTATTTTCAACAGAAATACTGGAAATCTCATCGTATATTCATGAAACTGTACAGTAGCAACGTGCATCGAACGGAATTGAGTAGACGGAAATATAATTTCAACAATGATTAATCGAAATATTCATATTTGTTCCTCTTCACATTGGAGTTGAACCATTTTTAATTCGAAAAAAGTTGTAACGGTCATAATAAGAAAGATAAATGAGTCGAACTGACCCAGAAAAATTTTCTTGGTCGTAAGCGAATTAGTGCTCGCACCATCTTCTACCCATCTTTGTTTATTCCACATCTAGAAGGCACTCGGAGAGAAGCGCTCGGGGTTGCCGGCTTGACAGATTTGTTATCACATATCGGATATCGCAGCATAATATTGATGTTGGTTTGTTGAAACATATTTGAGTTCTTATACACATTAATTGAATGAGATTGACTTACTGAAATTTGCATAAGTGAATATTATATTTACTGTATGTGGTGGATATTGTAATTGCAGGTGCAACAAGAATTTCAAGGTGATTTTACTGGTACCTAACCTATCTAAAAATAGGTGAGAATTTATTCTATCAATCCATCTGAACTTCTTAATGTTCAATGTTAACTGCAGCCATAACAAATAACTGGATAACATTGATAGAATACGAAGTATACTTTCTATATATAACTATGTTTTTTTGGGAAACCTTTCATGAAAACTTATATCGAGTTCAAAAGATTTTGTTATTTGTGGCAAATTCACAATGAATTTTTTATGCAAAAATAAATGAATGAAAAAAAAAACCAAGCGATACTGACAATATATTTACGTTATAAATACAAAGATTTGTCAGGTGGATGAAGATAATCAGATGCAAGCTGAAACGGAATATTTTGTTTCAGCTATATAGCATGCAAAATTCGCTGGTAGATATAAATAGCATTTTTCTAAGTGATAACCATATTCATGGTCTTTTTTGGCAAAACAATATCATGTGATCTGCTTCAAAATCATTCGTCTAACTGTCACTATTCGTCAAGTGTCCGTACTTTATACAGGGTGTTTCCAAATTCAGTATCAAAACAATATTTTTTCCCTATGAATATCGTTCGTTCGTTCGTTCGTTCGTTCGTTCGTTCGTTCGTTCGTTCGTTCGTTCGTTCGTTCGTTCGTTCGTTCATTATTTATTCATACACCACTCAACAGAAACCATTTACAGAGTGGAAGTAATCACATAGACATGATAATATAGACTATAGAGGATGGATATAAATTACTGAAATAGAGAATAATATGATATTATTGAATCATGACATAAGTTCAGGCAGATGTTACGTATAGCTTTCACATTCGTATTCAATAAATCAAGCTGCTCCCTGAGTTTGTTGCATGATGTATTAGACATTCTATATTTTGGTGAATTCAGTAAGACATTCTTTCAGGGGGTTGGCAGATAGGAGAAATCTGTTGTGCGGCAAAACTTTTTTTTTATATGACATTACTTTTGCTCACTTTATCAGCCCTGCAACTACCATGATGTTATTGAATAAATAGGGTTTTCATTACCTTTGAAATGTTTGGGATGTATGTTTTCAAAATGCGATTTTCTCTAGAACGGTACTAGATAAATAATACTATTTTTGTCGAAAAAAGATGAAGGAATCAAACGGTGGAAGCAAAATTGTCACCTCTGTCAAATATGCCCCCATTAAACGGCAAAAACTTGTTTCATCCTCTATAAAACATAATCACTGAACAGCCGTTTACATTTCGAAAGGAGCATAAGTATGACTTGCCTAAATATCATTGATACCACAGCAACCGTTTAAAAGTTATTCTTGAAATATATTTTTTCATTCAAACTTTCAAGGTCATTACCTTCGTAACGAAGTGCGGTAGCAATTTTGTGTACATAAAGTACTGACATTATTTTGGCTCACTTTTATCAGCCCTATAATTTACGATTACGACATGACGTTTCCGGACACCCTGTATAGCCGCCATTATTTTTCTCTTATCTGAGGATATCAGGGTCTTATCTTATCTATCTTATCTTGACTTTCGATCCACCAACTACTGACATTTGATTGGAACAGATACAGGGTGATCAGAATTCTGAATCTTGAAGCACCCTGTATTTTTTTTCAATTTAATTCCAGTAGATAGTGAATCAAAAGTTGAAATAGGGACATATACGCCGTATTGATCAATAATGAATAGTTTCGACACAAAAAAATCTCAAAATTGAAAAATCTAGATTTTGAATACCCTATATCTCTGTAAGCATTTCTGCTTGACCCCCACTATGATACTTCGATGAAATCAGCTCCTCAGGAAGAATCTAAAAATGCAATAAAATACAGGGTGTTCCATTTAAAATAACAAAGTTGCTAGTTGTTTCTGATAGAAGTGGCAACACTGTATCGATGAAAACATTTTAGACGAATAGAGAATGTTCAATTATCAAAGCATCCCAATTTTCAGAATTCTGTTTTTTCGTTCTCCAGATACTTTTATTAGGCATTCCACCGTGACCCACCCTGTATACAATTTAATACATTCACGTGCCACCTGTTGTGTTTTCCTCCAAACTCACCTTGTCTATAGATATTATCGTATTCGTCGTCGTCCAGCTCCTCCCTGTTGACTTCTTCCTCGTCGTTGCCCTCGTCGAGCATCAACAAATTCTCCAAAATGGAGACGGTGTTCTGCGGAAAATGGCCGGCGGCGCGGGCGTGTCGCTTGTTGACGAAGTTCGCGCACTTGACCAGCAAATACCAGACGTCGGCGTGGCCCAGCAACCAAGCGAGGGCGTGGCGTCCGACGCCGAGGCCGCCACCCGCTGCGGCGGTCTGTTCGACGCCCAGCATATCAAGGGGCGTGGCCTGGCATTGGGCCGGCGATCGGGAGCGTGGTCGCGGGGCGTGGCGATGGGGAGTGGTCGGGGGCGTGGCCACGAACGACTTTGCGTGGCGCTGCAACAGGTGGTCGGGGGCGTGGTCGCAAAGCGTGGCAAGGGCAGGGCAGGCGTGACCTCTTCCGGTTGAAGGATATTGCGTGGCTCTGCAATAGAGTTCCCGGAGAATTTTAATAATAATTATGATGACAATATATTTATGCTTTATTGTCTGAAGAAAAATCTTGATATAAATGCTAGATCAGATGATATTGTGGAAAAATTGTTAAATTCTAACATGAAACTACAGAACAATGTATGCAAAATTGTAATAGGGTCTATCAGATTGGAATATTTTGACATTCTTCCCAAATTGACAGTCAAGCAGATCTTCTGACCTTATCAACTGGTAAGTGGTTGTAAATTTTTCCACTATTATAGTATATTGAATATTTGATGAACTAGATATTTGCGTCCCTAATACACAGTCCAATTTACAGATCTATCCTATGACTAGTTTTCGAGCTACAGGGTGTCAATCATTTGATTCTGGCTGTTTAGAATATTTTGCATCGATTTGAATTTTGTGCTCTAAGTCGTGATATATCTTCAGTAGAAATAAATGCTCCACGTCTAATCTTTACCTAATGAATTCCTCTATTCGAATAGATCAGAATATCACATACAGGGTAATGCATTCCATCATGACAAGGTAATATTCATGGGAATAGACAAATATTGAAAATATCAGAATTTCGATTTTTCACTCAATCACTGAAAACTTGAAAACAAACGGCTAGAATCGGCCAATCATTTGATACACTATGGATCTTGATCATCAACATGAGGATTCATATGATTTCCTTTGATACAATGTCCGGTTTGCCATATATAGGGTGATGACAATTTGAAAGCTTATAGAATTGATGTAACTCATGTACAAAATGAGATACATATCACGAATGGTTCATAACTGTTTGTATGATATGTAAAGTGGAAAATAAAATGTCTCATGAAATACCCCCACCAACCCCCTGAGTCACAACCACCCCAATGCATATCATTTCAATAGTAGCCCCTACTTGTAATACCACTGGAATGCATTTTCTCGGAGCTATTGACAGGTGATTGTTTTCAACGCAACTGCGGGCGCCATGGCCAACTAAGAATAAGTAAACTCAAGAATACGAGATTTTCTGGAACTGAGACATGTTAATTCGCCAATATTCCGAAAACTGTTGAGTGTAGGTATTCAAAGTTAGCTTCATTTTCGATGCCGAATCGAATGAGAATATAAAATTGGGGGGTTTCCATTTGAAAAAATTGACTTACAATAATTTCTTCAACCGGATCTATATTATCTTCTGGTGAACGCCCTGTATAACTGTAATCGAATTTATATCAAAATTCTCCTAAACTGGGTCCCCTCCTACGAATAGATCGATACACAATCGAAGATAAATGATCATGTCCAGAAATAAAAATGAATATTTTTCGGTCTTCAAACGCAATTTTCAACTTAAAATTAGAAATATTTCAAAAATGGTTAGACTTGGGTATATGACATTTGAAATAACGAAGTTGGGGTCCATTTCCGGTACAACCGGAAATGCCACAATCTTCAAGATATTTTCGCCGGATAGCACTATCAACAATAGTCAACTCCCAAATAATCAGATTCAGCCCACTTATGGTTTTCTATATATTGATTGATGCAGTTCCCGGAGGGAAACCCTGTATTTGAAAACGCGCGTGGAAATTTTGTTGGATAATTCCAGATTCGGATTCAGCACCCCGAAAAATATAGAAAACGATAGTGAAAACGAGTACTGGATTTTTTGCAAGGTAAAATTACCTATCATTTGCCTATATTATATCGCTATGGGTGAGTGATCTTTATTTAGGTATGTTTATACCTACCTATATCGGTGTTTATTTCCCTATCAGCCAATTAATTAGTGGCCAAATCGATAAAATAATTGTTATTAAATGGCTGGACAGTTAGATACTATTATCATTAATTGGTAATTATGTACTTCGTCATGTTTTCTATTAATGGTCTATGTTTAATCGCTGCCTATCCATGATTTTCATAACCATGAAAATACATGTTTGCTCAAGCTTAACGGTAATGTCAACCTATTGCCGTTTGAATGCAAGTAGGTAATACTGTTATTGTGAATATAAGATTCAAAGCTTTACTAAGTTTTTTTCAGAATACATGTCCCATCTAATAACTCTGTAGAATATCATCCTAATATACAGGGTGTCCCAAAATTGCTGGGTCACAGAGAGGTACCACGTGTAATACAGTTATTATTTATATAAAAAAAATGTACCGTTTGTCCGTGATATGAGTTCAAAGTTTGCATAAAAAACATATTTTTGAGCGCTGTTCAAAAATGAGTGGAACAAATTGGATGAAATTTGACTAAAGATCCTTCCAGAGGATAACACTTCTCTTCTCAATTTTTTTGAGCACGATTATTGACTAATTATCTTCATTTTGTTACCCTTGTGAAAATTTCGTATTCCGCATAGTTCCGAGGGAAAAATATGTTTTTTTAAATAATGCTAACAAATATATTCCTAGTAAAAGTTTGATGAAATTGTAATTCAAAATTATTTGGCAGTGGAAACGTGGTGGAAACAAAAACGAATTGACATTTGTTTTGATGGGCGTCATATTGCACATTAATCTGTCATAAGTGACTTAGGATGTAAAGTCGAATTAACAGAATGTAAAAGTACATTATACATCAAGGGACAGAAATGCAAGATTTTTTCCGAGATTTTTTCCAAGGTGCGATTTGTAGCTCGAGGGCCATACACGGATATCAGTTAGCAGAGTTTGCCAAGAAGTTTGCTGTAATATTTCGGGTACTTATATTCTGTATTTGAGAAGAATGCGAAAAAATAGCGTTAATTCATTTATTATTTGTCCCTCGTATACGAAGGTCGTATCTCTGTGTGTAAAACGTAAAACCGGACAAAACCTCTTGATTCACTTAGGCATACTTAGGTATTCAACATGATCGCTCTCTGGTCTCAGGCGGTCTTTACACAGTCTACAGTCTACAACACCTTCCACTCTCACTTTCTTCGAGTCGTACCGGTACATGTTGTGAATTTGATCGCATGCACCATAAATTGCACCACATGCTATGGTACCACCGTTGATGGTTGATGTTGATGGAAAACGAACTGACTAGGCCGACTCGATCGAAATTATTCTAGGTAAAACTACACTTATCATGCAATGTTTTTTGTTTTTTAAATGATATGAGGAGGCAAGATGGGTACAAAAATAACTTCGGATTCGAGAACAGAAAATAGAACATCTAATTCACTAATCTGAAAAAATTTCAGTTCTGAAATAATAAATTCTGTCTCACTTTTCACGAAAGCACCCCAGTATCTTACGTAATTATTGATGTAGGAGGATTAATTTTTAGGACCAAGAAAGAGACCAATGAAAAGCAGCCACAGAACTACCGACATCCCAGGAGAAAAAATTTATTGAATCTTGAAATCATGACGGGTGTCATTGAAATGAATTATGAATGAATGAATTTGTTAATAGTATGAGGAAAATTGTTTAATGATGCGTCAAAATATGGGAAATTAGTGAATGGGCTTATATCACGAAAAAAATTTATTTCATAATTCGATAGAGCTCACCCAAACTAGCTCACCACCGCAAACCGTTTCTTGCTGTGAGCTCCCTACGTTTTATAAAAAATTATTGAAATCCCCGATTTTTCGGACCTCTGAAAACGAGGCGCTGATGTGACGTCAAAACCCTAATACTGAAACAAGACTATTTCAGTCAGGGATGAATGATACATGATTTCTGACAGAGTGAATTAGCGCGAGATCACAGTTGAAAGAATTAATATATCAGTTGCCTCAGTCTCCGTCGGGCTTTTGGTATTTTCTTTTAACTATCGCGAGAGGTTTTTACGTCATAAGATCGTCCGTTTTCAGAAGATACTATTATTTATGTCCAAAAATAAAACATTCCAGTTAATTTTTCGATCGAAGGATATATTATGTCGTCAATCATTATTTATGTATAAAAGGATCATTCTAAACATGGTTTGAGTTAAAAGTTCTACTAAGGTGTACACGCCCATTGGACGTCCTGTTTTCGAATCCGAAGAGATTTTCAATCTTGTCTCTCGATATTATTTTCCGAACATGTGTGTAGTTCCACGGCTATTGGCGAGCAGTGTATATCACTGAAGATGACCCCACTTGGTTATAGACTAAATTTTTGGTATCTCTCACTCCAGCAAATTTCAGGATTCTAACCAAAGGATTACGTAAGATAAGGGGGTGTTTCAATTAAAAGTGAGACACACATTTTTCTGGATTCAACTGGAGGTTAGCCTGCCATAAACGGTTGAAAACTTGCTGGAGATTTCTCAGGTGTTCATCGAATGTTTTGCCTAGTACAATGATATCGTCCAAGTAGGCAAAAGCAAATGGTTCCATATCTGGTCCAATGATTTGATCCATCAACCTCTGGAATGTTGCAGAAGCGGAATGAAGTCCAAAAGGAATGACTCTGCACTGGAATAATCCTCTTCCCGGTACGGTGAAAGCAGTGATTGGTTTGCTATCATTGGTCAGCGGTATCTGCCAATACCCTTGTCTTGTGTCTAAGCTGGAGATGTACTCAGCTTCCCGGAGTTTATCTAATATGGAGTTGATAAACGGTAAAGGATACGCATCCTTCTCGGTGACATCGTTCACTTTCTGGAAATCTATGCAGAACCGATGCTTTCCATCCTCCTTTTTAACAATGACAACTGGCGAACTCCATGGACTGTTAGAAGGTTCGATGATGCCTTCGTCCAGCATTCTATCGACCTCTTCGTTGATCACTTCCTGCATTTTCGGATTTTGAGGGTGGTACCTTTGTTTGATCGGCTCTGTCGTTTTCAGGCGAATGCGATGCTTTACCAAAGGTGTCGGTCCCTTTATCTGTTGGAATGCGGGTAGTTGGTGATCTAGGAACATTTTCAGGGTGAGTCGTTGTTCCGGTGTCGTTTGTCTGCTCTGAGCTGGATGGTTCCGGACTGGCAAGAGTTTCTGGAGGAAGTGAATTTGTAGTCAGGGCAGGATGAACTGGACTTCGGTGTATGTGTACTAGATTGCTGGAGCTGTGTGGAGTTGATCTTTTGTCTGGACTTCTGGATGTTTTTGGGGTGTGTAAATCATCTGGACTTCTATAGGTTCTGGACTTACTGGATGTTGCTTAGGAAATAGTGTCTGGACTTCTGGATGTTTTTGGAATACTAGATGTTTGTGACTTGAATTTGATTTGAATCTGAACGGAAATCAATTTGTCACATTGAATTTGTTTATTGTGTAATTACATTTCATTTAAAGTTTCGATTGAGTAAGTTTGAAATATGAGGAAGTGTATGAGATCATTGGAGTTCAAAAATGAAATTGTTATTTATTTTATAGTAGTGATGGAGACACTGATTAGGGAGGTTATATTTTTTTTCCTCCCGTGGGAGTAAATTGACAGGTTTGTATCCTTAAACGAGAGAGCAAACCTCGGAGCAAACGCTTACTTTCGATGCAGTGAGTAGGTAAAATACTTTTTTCTACAAGCGTGCGTGAACTGTCATTTTCCCGAAACATTGCGGGAAAAACAAAGATATGATAATATGGCAAAATATAAGTGGTAGGTGATGGAATATGAGAGTTTGAGTTTGTTTGTGTTCAGAATCATCCATCAAATTGCACTATTTATTGTGAAAATTAAGAAATATTGAAAAATAAAAATTGATTATTATAAATATCCCCCTATAGATTTGGATTGATCTGATGAGAAACGATTAATGTTGTCATGCCAATCAAACCTCAAATGAGTTTTGTAATTTTCGATGTGACAGACACAGCGGTACTGTCATTTTAGATTCAGTGGAATTGCCACAATGTGATCAAAAACTTCCAGCTACTACAGGGATGCGATACAAATGCGTTATTGCCAACGAAGTCTTAAGAAAGGTATGAGAATATATATTCACGCGTTTTATTGAATGGTGCAACAATAAAGAAATGAAAATACCGAATAAAGAAGAAGTATTTTTGGCTCATTCCCTAGAAGTGTCTGAAACCTAGAGACCAAACACCTTATGGGCCTGCTGGCTTCCGCAATGAACCTATACATTATGCGTAAAACTAAGTTCACAATAGCTTTTACTAATTATCAGTTAATAGAGAATATATTTCTCTTGTTAGTTGTTCCTATATGAATGAATATTTAATTGAACAAATCAATCAATTTCCTACGCTTCTAGAAAAAAAATATTGTTCGCGTCGTTCGTGTCAACGGCAGTCGCGTGCGGAAAAGAATCACTTTCCGCACTTGTTAGCAAAATTACTATTTATTCCTGATTGTTGACTTGGAATAATGATTATGCACTTTTGCAGGTTATGGCAGCTTCCTGAAAATGCTTCTGATTAATTATTAATTGTATGGAATAGTGAAACAACAATTTCAAAATATTCAAATAATTATGATCAAAGATTTGGTATGAACTGCAGCGTAATTAAATGGCGAACCGGATTTTCATCATTATATAATGAAACGGTATCACTATTTTGATTGTTTTAATTACTTATTACTCGAACTAAAAATGTCCCTGTTTATGAGGTATATTACCTAGCAGTTTTTTATTCTTCTGATGTGACCTCCATTCTGGTTTATACTTATTTATTTTACATGAACGTATCAAACGGTACCTAAAATATCTTGAAAACTTCTTGAGACAAGGATAATGTATGGATAATTCAATGCCACGCAATATATTTGTTTTCAGTAAATGACCTAACTGAGAGCCATATACCAGGGTGTTCCCAAAGTATACTGTCAAAACACGGCTTTTCATTCCGTACAAAAATAGTATATCGTTCACAAGGGCAAAAAATGAGAAATTAGCTGCACGAGCGAAGCGAGGGCAGCTGCTAGCTAAGGGCTGCTAAAGCTTGTGACATGTGTGACACACATCTGTTTTTCGCCTACCAAAAACACAAAAAAAAAACGGAAAATACAAGAAAAAAAATTTGATTTCATAATGGGCCTGCTCCAGTAACACATTTTATATAATCTTTGGAAGAAGTCCATGGTAACTCAAAGTGGAGTGGTGTAGTTCATAGATGAAAAACCCAAAGTCATCTCCACAACTTTTATTGAAATGATCAAAGATCATCAATGGTACATGTTTCGGGCTTATATAAGCCCATCATCAGCCGATAAAATATTTCAAAGTTCTAGAAAAAACCGGTATTGAGTTAGGATATAATGCAATGATTGATTACTTACATGGAAGTGAAAAAAGTTGGAATTCAAATAACGTGGACAATAACAGAGCAAACAAAGGCAACTGCTCCATGATCTGGAATACAAACAGTTAAATAGATATGTAAAGGAAGTACAAAAATCTTGATTTTTATTTTTGTTGCCAATCTGACGTAGTGTTGTTCTCTGGTGTTGTATCATCCATCAATATCTATTATTTCCATGTATCTATTTTTGTGTTCCATGATCTGGGTGACTTGACATTTGACAGTTGAAATTTTGTGGTGTCAGTGTCACTGCACATGTAATTCCTCCTATTTAGCTGGTTATTTCCGAAGCCACATCATACTTTTCATTAGTTTGATATTTTCTTGGGTAATTGCCACTTTTCGGTGATTTAAGGGTACGTGGGCCCTTATAAAATATGAACCCGACCCTTGAATAATCATTTCATAAGAATTTTAAAATTTTTATACTTTTTTTATAAAAACACAATTTTACATTAACAGTGAGTTTTCCGATTCTGAACTTCCTTTACATATCTATTTAACTGTTTTTAGTCCAGATCATGGAGCAGTTGCCTTTGTTTGCTCTGTTATTGTCCACGTTATTTGAATTCCAACTTTTTTCACTTCCATGTAAGTAATCAATCATTGCATTATATCCTAAGTCAATACCGGTTTTTTCTAGAACTTTGAAATATTTTATCGGCTGATGATGGGCTTATATAAGACCGAAACATGTACCATTGATGATCTTTGATCATTTCAATGAAAGTTGTAGAGATGACTTGGGGTTTTTCATCTATGAACACATTTTATATCATTATTTCGACGTACTATACACCTAACTAGTCCACTGTCACAAACCGTTTTTTTTTCTCATAGATCTGTGCATTTATTAAATGATTATTGAAATTCACGATATTTCATAACATGGAAAAGGCGGGAAAACGGGTGACGATCACCCGTGAACAATCCAATGCAATCTTATACGATTCAACTAACGTATCCATTCTCTATTTCTGTAAGATGAGTGCAAGAACATTCATGTTCGTCATGTTCATCAAAAGATAAAATTAATTTTCTGGACTGAATACTTACTGCAGATGACAGAGAAGAAAACTAACACACAACTGAAGAATCAGATAATCTGAGGATTATCTTTGAGTATCCGAAGTATTTGTTATATTTGACTAGATTATATAGGTTTTGAAGATGAAGGTAACAAACGAGGATGACATTGACAAGTTGGGCTAGAATTCTTCTTGGTTTCTTGATATTTCTGTGAACTGTGAACTCTAAGCATTACGCTGTTGCTAGGGTCACAAAATAGTTTGGGTTCAAATAAAATCTGGATCACTAATAGGAATATTATTATATAGGATATTAACACACAACTGAAGAATCAGATAATCTGAGGATTATCTTTGAATATTCGAAGTATTTGTTATATATACGTGGATATACCAATATTTTAATAAACTATTTAGATAAACTCATAAAGATAAATATTCACCTTTTAAAAATAAAGTATTTGAAGGATTTGAAGTAATAAAGCGCTTCTTTAGCCCTTACTTAATCCAAATTAAGTCCAGTGGCGTCTCAGTGGGCATCACAGCTAATAATATTGAGAAAAAAATATTCCACCTGAATATTTACAAAAATAATAATAAAACATCTGTCAAATGGAATGCGCGCTCGTAAAAAGTAAATCATTATCTTCCTCCCTCTCTTTTGAATATTTAAACAGATCCACAAAATTTTGCCTAACAGAGTGTTGTTTTTGAAATAAAATAAATTTTCTGTTTTTGCTTAAGACGGACCTGGATTCTGATCTCGCTTCTTATTCACTTTTGATAGGTAATACGAGTAGAATATTGCCAGCAAGTTTACATTTATTATACAAAGTGGTTTTAAAATTATGACCAGTTGAAGATTTTGCCAAAATCAATATAACGTCCTGTATCTCAGTTTAAAAAGACGGCAGTCACATCAATGGGGGATAATTTGGAACCATCAAAGTGTCCTATATCTACAGGTATTGTATGTACATTAAAATCTGAAACACCCTGTATATCCACGTATATTCGAAATTATACCAGGATGCTCAACTCATTTGAACATTCTGATTGGTTTAAAATCATAAGAAGAAAATATTCATAGGAACTATTCTTCTAAAAAACGACCTAATGAATTACCCTCATTATATCACTGGGTGTGATGGAGAACACGACTAGAAATTATAAAAAGTTTCCATTTCTATACTGATGAACTCATTTTGATAGTATACTTATATATCTATAGACTTTACCGTTTAACGTTTTGAATCATAATATGTAATCAGTACTTATATCAATACTCGCACTACCATTCTCGTAACGTATTGAAAAGCAGCATTTTCATTTATAAACATATCATTATATGCGAATAATGGAGATTAACATATGTTTTAATTGTTGATGAATTATTGTAGAATGGAAATGCGCGCAGTATACCTATTTATTTGAACGGTTTCACCATCTCAAAATTTTCATGAAAAATAATATACAGGCTATCCCGAAACTGCTGCAACACAGAGCTACCACGTGTGATTTGACCCAATTTATTTATATAAAAAATGTACCGTTTGTCCGTGCAACGACATTTTTGTACGAAGTTCAAAAAAATGAGTGGAACAAATCAGTAATCAACGAAACCCGAAAGGAGTTGTAGAAGGGTTTAAACCACCCTTATATACCCCAGTAGCACGAATCTTGGCTGGATATTGCTTCTATATTGGCCCGATATCGGCAATATTGGGCGAATATAGGGCCAATGCCCAGCCAAGATTGTGTGCTACTGGGGTACCCCCTGACATTTTTTTAAAACATTCTTAGGGGTGATAATGGTGGGTCCAGGGCATGAAGGAATAAAAAAAAATAAGGCAACTGATCGTCGCGCAAAGAGAGGTGCAGCATCTGCAATCTTTGGTCCAGAGCCTTTTTGTGGGATATGCAAATGTCACCTAGAGGGAGAACCCAGGAAATGGAAAGAAATGGAAAAGTCCTCCTACTGGAGAGTAACTCCAGGTCAACGACAAGCGAAAAGGTTCATCAACCATTCGCATAACCGAGCCAAAGAGATACTCAACCTCAGCAAAAGCTTATCACAGGCCTTCTCACAGGACATTGTCCTCTGAGGTACCACCTCAAAAAGATGGGCCTGGCGAAGACTGACACTTGCCGCTTTTGCAACAATGCGACCGAAACACATACTTTGCTAATGTAAAGTATTAGTCCGCCAAAGGCTGAATCACCTGCTGAGGTGGAATATTCGACCGTCAGGAGAATTCTAGGCTTCATCTTCATCAGAAGTCTAGGGTTAGAGGACCAAAACTAGATAAGGGTAATCACAATAGATCTTCTAGGTAGCAGTGATCGAGAGGTCTTCCAGCCTACACGACCCATCTACAATCTACAATCTAGGGGTGGTAATAGGGTTCTCAAATTCTTTAAGCAAAATGACTGATTAATTATCTCCATTTTGTGACTGTTGTGAAAATTTCATATTCCGTATAGTTCCGTAGAAAAAAAAAATGTTGAAAGACATTTCTACATTGAAACAAAGGAATTGACATTTGTATCGATGAAGGCGAGGCCATATTGAACATTAATTGAAGAAAAAAGTTCTGTCTCTGTTTCCATTGTCAACTGAATTTTTTATTATAACGATTTTACACTTTTACTAGGAATATCTGTTAGCATCATTCAAGAAAAAATTGTTTGTTTTCGGAACTATGCGGAATACGAAATTTTCACAGGAGTAACAAAATGAAGATGAAAAATCAGTTATCTCGCTCAAAAAATATGAGAACCCTATTACCACCCACCCCTAAGAATGTTTTGAGAAAAAATGTCCGGTAGTGAGAGTGGTTTCAACCCTTCCTCAATTTCTTTTGGATTTCTTTGATTGCCGAAAGGAGGGTAAATCTCTAGAATGCACTTCTTAAAAATTTCATCCAATTTGTTTGACCCATTTTTGAACAGCGTACAAAGAAGTGTCTATATCTATTGAAACTTCGAACACGTCCCACGGACAAACGGTACATTTTGTTATATAAATAAATTGGGTCCCAGCAATGTTGGGACACCCTGTCTGTAGAATAGGTCTCGGAATAGGTAATATATTATTATTTCGGATGATAATTCACAATAATTAGCTTTCTAAAACTTTGAAAACAAAAAGTCCCGAGGTTTATATTCGGTTATAATTGCACGAGTGCATAAAAATTACTGATAATTTTGCAAGTTTAATTTCATATTTTGGCGAAAGAGCCGAAGGAGGATGGCTCGTTTACAAAATCAAAATAAGAAAATAACCGCATGCAATTTGTATACGATAACACGCTTGAATGCAAAATTATCTGGTCATTTTTATGCACGAATATAATTCATTAGAATATTTCGCGAGTAAATGAATTCTCGAAGAAATGTTTTTTGCTCGTTTTTTATATGGAGTAGGTACTCACCATATTTTTTTTCACTTCTTCCAGTCTATTTTACTGGCGTCTAGCGACACGGTTTAGATATTTTCGCAGTGCAATTGCCGCTGTAATTTTTCGATAATTGCATTGGTTTCACAAGACATTCAATATATGAGGGAAATATTCCATTTGATGCACTTTAGGGGTTGAAAAACTAAGAATGAGATAATCATGAAAATAATGAAATAATTTCAGCTTTCCTGTCTGGTTGGTAGTTTTTTTGTTTTCATATTGTTGTTGATATCAAATAGTGATGTGCCTTGAAAGCGCGTTGCTATGTGGCGATTCAGAAAAAATACCAGTATTTACTTTTTTTAGAAGGTAAAACAAAATTGCGAAATTTTTCAATTGTTATACGATCGCCACGAAATTTTTATGAATCTTTATTTTTCAAGGCAAATTCAGATCATACAATTTTACAACAATCTTGCTTGGTTTTGGTCTGTTTTCCCAGTTGAAATATGAATGAATATAAATAAATTAATAAAATTTCAACCCATAAATAATGCTATTGTATGTTAAATGTTCGAAAAATGATTAAAGAATACAGGGTGTTTAATTTGCAATCCGAAAGCTGAGCTCATCATCCAAAAAAAACTTGAAGCCTTGGTAGATCTGAATTACAATTTAATTCATAATAAAAAACCCATAGGCCGCTATTATTTTGTAATTTTGACAGCGAAAAAAGTTAGACCTAACTTTTTCAGCGATAAATCAACTCATACACGGGAATATAGTTATTTTTTAATCTAGAGCGCAAAATGCTACTTTGGTAATCGAGATCTGTGGGAATATCGCGATTTGGAAAGTATACGAGTGGAGTTATTGAAAAAACCATCAACAATAATGTGATTCACTTATTCATTAAATAGTCTTACCGAATTTCTTGGTTTTGGTGCCTCTAGGAAATCTAACTCAAAAAACTGCTAAAAAAAATTACCCTTCCTACGAACTTTCTAGGCCACAAAATTCTCATCGAAATGTCAATAACTTCGACAAAAAAAAGTCTTACGTAATTAAATAATAAAAAAAATTAGACCATCTTTATACCTATACGAAAATAGATCTAAATTATTATCAAAACTTGAGATTTTTATTTTGAACCACGAAATTTTGAATATTTGCTTGAGAAAGAAAAAAAAGTTGAACTGAGTAAAATATTGTAGATTGTGAAAGCAACAATCTCAAACAATCCCGAATATTTCCACAATTGCTCGAATATAAATATAATAATCTTTATTATTCCCAAGAAACATAAAATATATGTTTATAGCAGGGAAAATTATGAAAAAAGAGCAACTTAAAAAAAAAAAAAAATTAGATAACCAGATAATCATTTTTAAATCATATACATAGTACATAATTACATATAATGTTGTTTCTTCTAGGAATCTAGAGACTGTTGAATATAAGTTCTTGAATTGATTCAGGATGATATAAGAGAATCAAAGACAAGTATTTTTTCAGTTCTTTTTCGAATTTCTCAACACTCAATTTTTTCTTCAGTCTGGCAGGTAATTCATTATAGAGAATTGTTCCATTGTATAAAATAGATCTTTTACCCATATCTGATTTAATTTTGATGAGAGTTAACATATCTTTTTGTCTGCTTATGTGTTCGTGTTTATGACTATTGACTTCAAAATTCAGATTCGAATGTTTATAATAATTATATTTGACGGAATCGATGAAATTCAATATTTTGAATTTGTAAATAGATGTCTTGTTGGTTCCAAGTAATCTTGTTTGTATATACATTTAATAACTTTGTTTTGAAAGATTTTGATTGGCTTTATAATTAATACTCTAGCTGTACCCCAAACTGAAATCAAGTATTGTTATTTTGAAAAACATAACATCAAAATTCTGTTAGGTTTGAGTCAAGCATTTAGGAACGAAATTCATTTAAATTTATTTTTTCAGTACTGAAAAGATCAGTTTAAATGAATTTCGTTTCTAAATGCTTGACGATATATTAACTTTGCATCAAACATAACAGAATTTGGAAGCGGGTATTATCATTTTCTGAAGAAACTCATATTTCTGTCCATAATCAGTGATAATAAGTAATTGAAAGTGAGTAGCATGAAAAAGCTACTGGTATGAAGTAGTTTAGTGGAATTGACAATTCTTCAAATATTATAGAAATTTCGAAAAATTTAAAAAAAAAACAAAATCTAAAAATGCAATAGAAAGATCAGATTCGAGAAGCATATTATGTAAAATTGCGATAAAAACAACTTTTTCAAGTAAACTTTTTTGATATTCGAACAAATAAGCCTAATTTCAGCGATTAATTTGAATAAAATGTCACTTTTGACATGTAGCGAAAGTCACGTGACCCCGATTGAGTATGCCATTTTCCATCTTTTTTGAAGCAAAACTTAACGTCCAACTCGAATTCCAAAATAAGTCATTAATAAAAGTATTTCCCATATGATGCCGACTTTATGAATGACACTGTATATATATTCAAAATAGCACCATAGGTACCCTATTTGCGTATCAATTGAACAAATTTATAAAACAAAAACGCGTTTTCAACATTATTTCAACCTACGGTGAAAAAACAACGCACCACTGTATATATCTCAGGGATGAAAAACGCCCGCGAAAACTTTGATTTTTTTCGAATCCAGGCCAGCGAGTACTGCCCACGGTACTGCCTACTTACACTTCGTACCGAAAACTGCACTCGATTCGCGTCTCCCTGGCGAACGATTCAGGTGGTACCCGCTGATGGCTAGACGGTACTCTCACCTTCGGTACCAGCGCGCAGACTGAGTACCGACAAGTGCTACACCGCTGATAGGTAGGTACCCCATTAAGTTCGGCAAGGCGACCGACGATTTACTAATGCCCCTTAGGCGCTGGTACTTCCCAGACATTATAGTAGGAGAGCCGACTGCAGATTTCTACCGTCATCTGATAACGAAATGATACTAGCTGACCCGGCAGCGATTTTACTAAATATAAACTATTGCAGCACAAGACACGCCCCCTACTACGGCATTGCAAAATATAATCGAGCCCAGCACAATCCTGCAAAATCTAATCTTTGACAGCACAACGTAGCTGATTCATATAAATAAATCGATTGAAAAAGTAGCACATACCACGTTATATCTCATCTTCAAAGTACTTTACTTAGGCAAAACTCAGAGACTATTTATCCTCAACGAACTAACCTATCCCTGATTGCAATATTTTTGAGGAAGGAAAACCGAATGGAGTGTAGAAACACATTGATTAATAATATATTTCAAAAGTTGAGTTCTTCAACAAAATTGAATAAAATGAGACTGTTTATCCTAAACGCACTAACCTATTTGACTTCAAATATTTTATGAAAAAGGAAAACCAGAATGAAGTAAAAAAACATTGGTGAAAAAAAAAAGTTGCAAAAAAAAGTTCGAGTTCACATCGATTCGAACCATGAACCTTCAGACTGAGAGTCGACAGCGCTAACCAGTAGACCATTTGGGTGTATGAATTTACTGCGTACAAGAGATTGACAACGAGAAAGCTTCAGTTCTTGCGTTGGAGCACAGTATGAGATAATATCATATTATGACGTATTATGGTGGGCGTGTCTTGTGCTGCAATAGTTTATATTTAGTAAAATCGCGACCCGGCAAACGTTGTTTTGCCATAAACACTTTTTCGCTTGGAGAGCACGAAAGGGAATCCCTATAATGTTCAAAGAACACCGTGCGTTCCTAGGGAGGATAGGGATAGGAGGTAGGTCTTGGAATTTTTTTTGAACTTCTGGAGATTATATGTTGTTGGGAATACTTCCTCAGGCAATGAATTCCAGAGCCTAGCCGTTCTATGGATGAAGGAGTTTTGATAAAGTGCTGTTCGACATCTTTCGAGGTTGACAACGAAAGGATGTGTTGACTGATGGGCTTGTCTAGTTCGTCTGATTGGTATTGCTAGTGAAGGGATGATAGCAGAGATTTCCGAAGCACATTTCCCGTGGAAGTATCGATAGAAAAGTGAAAGGTCGCCGACTTTTCTACGATGTTCCAATGATGTTAAAGAGTGAGTGAGTGTGGCATCACCCACCAGGCGGATGGCTCTTCTCTGGATGGAATCTAAGAGCATCAGCGTATGTTTTTGTGCTGAACCCCATATGTGGGAACAGTATTCTAGAACAGGCCGTATCTGCGCTTTGTAGATCATGAGAAGCTGTTGAGGTGTAAAGTAGCTTTTCGCACGGAACAAGAATCCGAGTTTTTGTGAAGCAGCTTTTGCGATGGATCTGACATGATTATCCCATGAAAGAGTGTTGCTGATGGAAATACCGACATAGATATGGTGGGCTTGGTGGAGATGGTGGTGCCAGACATTACAATGTCGGGCATACTGAGTTCCGCCTTTCTAGAGAAAATACAGGCTTGAGTTTTGGTGGCGTTGAATTCAACTAGGTTTTTGGTTCCCCAGGCTGTGATTTCAGCAAGGTCTTCATTGACAGCATTGACCTGCCTGCGCCGTGAGTTCTTAGTTTCCTAGGAAGAAATGGGAATTCTGGATGAGAACGCAGTATGGAGGGTACTATCATCTGCAAAGCTGTGGATGGGGCAAGTTGTTACTCCCAACAGATCATTGATATGAAGCAGGAATAATGTTGGTACCAACATTGATCCTTGTGGAACGCCGGAATTGATGCCATGAACATATTTTTTTTAGTCAAATATTCATCAACAATCTTCTGTTATTTGTATTTTCTACTTTTTTTAGTTTGGCTATCCATAAAAGTGTGTTTCATTAGATTTTCAAACTACTATTTATTGCAATAGCTGACCCGGCAAACGTTGATTTGCTATATACATTTATTTCTAGAAAATATTTTCTCAGTTAAATATTTCTCAACACATTTCTATTACTTTGTTTTCTACTTTTTTCCAGTTTGACTATCCATAAAATCGCGTTCCTTTAGTTTTTCAAACTACTATTTATTTTCTACTTCTTTTTAGTTCTATCATAACATTCTATCTCTTCAGTTTTTCAAACTATACTATCAATTTTCTACTTCTTTTCAGTTTGGCCTCGAGTTTGGCTATCTATTGAAGCGTGTTTCATTATAGTTTTTCAAGCTGATATTTATCACGAAACTAGTTAGCCATATTGGAGCCATCTGGAATTACCCAATTTTGAAGAAAAAGATCATAATCACCGACCTCGAAAACCCCCAGATACCAATTTTAAATGAAATCTGACCATAATTACAAAACTTGTCCGCCATATTGGATCCGCCATCTTGAATTTCCAAAATTTGACGAAAGAATCATAATCTCCGACCCCGAAAAACCCCAAAATACCAATTTTGAATGAAATCGGATAACAATACTCGTCCGCCATATTGGATCCGCCATCTTGAATTTTTGATTTAAAAAATAGGTTACGTCCGATTCTCATACCTACCGAATACGCACAAAAAATTTCATACGAATCGGTCGAGCCGTTTCGGAGGAGTTCGACCACTAACACCGTGACCGGGACAGGAGAATTTTATACATTAGATATGTCCCAAAGGAATGTAGAAACATTGTAGTTCATCGAACGGCACCTGAGCCAATCTTGAGCAAAATTATTAAAAAAATAGCACTTTCCTGTGCGGAAATTTGCACTCGATTTCGCGATTTGATAACGAGATAACGCTTATGCTATCCGATACCAATTTAACCCTTAACTACTAATCATACGTCTCAGAGACGGCATGTCAGCATCCGGTTTGTTGGATTACATAGATTGCCGTCTCGTAGACGGATAGTTAGTAATTCCGTTACAATAAGTTCAATTTCGCCTATAATACGAATGATTGCGTCTATATATCATTATTTTTCAATTTGCATGTTTATGACTTAGTTCTGTGCCATATTTTATTACGACTCTAACTGTATTCAGAATGACAATGATATTATCGATAATTTTAGTATTTCAATTTTATTTCAGTATTTCTATAAATTAATGTCAAAATTTTGAACATTATAGGTACTCCTCTATAAAATTTTGATCGCCACTGGAATTTGTATTCCTATTTCAAATTTGAACATCATTTTCTCTTCGCCAAATATGTAGAGATAGTTATTTACACTACAAGGGAGGCAAGTGATACTTACCAGTCGAGGACATTGTTTGCGCCCGAGCGATAGCGAGGGCTTGCAAAATAGTCCGAGACTGGTCAAGAACACTGCCTCCCGAGTTTTGTATTATATTTTTTCTACTCCAGTTCCCTTAGATTAAAAAAAATGTTTTTCTACTCCTTACTCGGTAAGTACTTCATTTTGATACTGATTTGAGGGAGGAAAACACGTTCTACCTCCCTAGGGAGGTAAATATTTACTTACCTCCCTAGGGAGGTAGAACGTGTTTTCCTCCCTCAAATCAGTATCAAAATGAAGTACTTACCGAGTAAGGAGTAGAAAATAGTTATTTACACTACAAGGGAGGCAAGTGATACTTACCAGTCGAGGACATTGTTTGCGCCCGAGCGATAGCGAGGGCTTGCAAAATAGTCCGAGACTGGTCAAGAACACTGCCTCCCGAGTTTTGTATTATATTTTTTCTACTCCAGTTCCCTTAGATTAAAAAAAATATTTTTCAATTACTTATATAATTTGACTAATCTAACTGAAAAACCCTGTATGTATGACAAGTTTCCTAGTGTTACACGTTGATCGCTATGGAATTCATATTGTTTATAATCAAACAAATGTTCTGTCAGTGTCATTTTATTAAAAAAATCGAAATAATGGATATCGATGCAGTTGCGAATGCAGCTTGTGCTGCTCTATTACCTCAGAAATCGAAGGAACGGTACAATCGGTGTTACAAGGACTTCAAGGCTTGGTGCAGTAATATTGCAAGTGGTGAAAGCATTACCGAGAACTCTTTGCTGGCGTACTTTGTAGAGAAGTCACAGACCCTAAAGTCCCCTGCAAGTTTATGGAGTGAGTATTCGATGCTAAAATCGACGATTGCTGGAGCATGCCGCTCACAAGAATTATGCGATCTGAGTGTAGAGAATGTCCAGGAAATGGAAAATTTAATTATAATCAATATACCTGATTCAAAAAATGGTACATCTAGAAGATTCACCATCACTGCAGACAAAGACAGTAAAATCTGCCATTTAAACATTTTTAAAAGATATCTCAAAATAAGATCGTTGGTTGAAAGACCCCAACAACGCTTTTTTTTGAGATACCAAGAAGGCAAATGCTTGAATCAGCCTGTGGGAAAGAACACTTTTTCAGCTATTCCCACAAAAATAGCAAAATTTCTCAGACTGCCTAACGCTGAAGCTTATACCGGCCATTCGTTTAGAAGAACGTCTGCCACATTATTAGCTAACACTGGTTCAAGTGTTTTAGCTCTTAAAAGACATGGGGGCTGGAAGTCGGGGACGGTTGCTGAAGGTTATGTTGCTGATAGTCTTTGCAATAAGAACGAGGTGGCAAACAAAATTCTTTATAACAAGAATAACAGCGATTCAAATTCATCTGCTATTCATCTGCCTACCACATTGACCAGCGCTGTAACAAGAATTTCTGATAACATAAGCACAACAGTAGAAGTGTCCAAACAGCTGCAAGAGGTTTCCCCACATTTTTCAAACTGTAATTTTTCAAATTGTACTATAAATGTTAATTTAAAATAAAGAGTTCAATTTTTAGGTTAAATTATGAAGTTTATTTAACTTGCTTCCCTAGGCAGGTAAATATTTACTTACCTCCCTAGGGAGGTAGAACGTGTTTTCCTCCCTCAAATCAGTATCAAAATGAAGTACTTACCGAGTAAGGAGTAGAAAAATGTATTTGAATAGCTAACAAAAATGGAATAAAAAAAATTGGGTTTATATGGACATTTGAATAGTCCCGTATGTGAGATGTAATGTTAGTGACAACGTTATACAGGGTAATTCACGGTCGATGGTACGTTAGACGTTTATGGAGAACGGGACATAGGAGCATTCTGAAATTTTGGTTACTCACGTAGTTGCTCTTGGTCTATCGATCTAAAATATTTTCAGCTCTGCGGCGTTGCCGCTTCTATCGAAAAGTAGCAACAACTTTGTTATTTTAAATGTAACACCCTGTATTTTATTGCATTTTCAGAGTCTCTCTGAAGAGCTAATTTCATCGATGTATCACACTTAGGGTCTAGCGGAAATGATTACAGAGATATAGGGTGTGAAAAATCGACATTTTTCAACTTTAGGAATTTTTTTTGTCGAAACTATTCATTATTGGTCAAAACGGCTTACATGCCCCTATCTCAACTTTTGATTACCTATCTACTGATATTTAATTGGGACATATACCGGGTGATCAAGATTCTGAATTCTGCACCACCCTGTCCGAATAAAGCAAGTACTTTTCGTTCTCAGATACTATCTTTTCGTCCGCAAACACTTTTCGTTCGCTGCAGGATTGCCAGTTGAACTGAATTTTTAGTAGATCTCCTGATTTGCATATTGATCTGCCGATATACTGAAACATTTTATAATCTATTGAAAAATATTCTGACAATTATTTATTATTATAATTACCTATATTATTATCAATCTTCAGTTAATCATATACACTTATAAATTGCATGATATTTCGGCACGCTCTGTTCAAATTGATTTTACAAAATGAGTAATGAATGCACATATGCAAAGTGGGCCAAAAGAAGTCATCCGATGTTGTTCGGCTCTCATTTTTTTTTCTAAATGAAGAACTTCGATTCTGTTGTTTGATTTATGTTTATAATTAACTTTGAATTGTATTTCTGAAATTTGATCTTAAAAATAAAATCTATTTCTCTATTGTCATATTAAAACGATATTGCTATAATCATGTAGTGAAAAGCTTTTTATTTTCTTAAGCGAAATGATTGGGAATTCCAGAAATGATTTCAATTTCGAGATTAGATTAATCATTGGCGTACCATCAATGTCTGCCAAAATATAGGTATGTGAAATTCTATACGAACGCCACTGGTGGCAACCAAAAAAATGTGGTCCACTAACTGATGCCTCTTGATACATAGTACATGTATGCCAAATTTCATTAGAGTATCTGAAGTGGTATTACAGATATTAATAAAAAACTATTAGTTTTTGAGAACTTTAGCACCCTGTATTTCAAAAGTTAGGTCGTTTAGGTCATACCTTCATGTGAAACTGTCTTCTCAGAATGGGCCCAAGAATCGCCTCCCCAAATATTGACATCAAATTATGAAACACCCTGTATAACTATTTCCAAGATAAACACATGTTTAGAATAAATTACAGTCAGAGTCAAAAATTGGCTTTTATTAGTTTTTCCTTAAAAGAAATCTCCTATATGTACTCACGGGGTTTCTGAAATATGTTTTTTTTTTTCAATTATGCCATTTTGTTCAAGATTCCACCCTGTTGACATTTTCTGTATAAAGTTTTCCCATTATATTGAAAAAACTCTTCCAAAATGGCATCCGACCGCCATTTTGAAAACTACATATTTTGTTTTGGGATAAAAATGTTCACGTTCGCAAGTTAACTAGGTAGGTGCGGGGGTCACTTATGGAATGGACAGTGTATGTTAAATCAACTTCGTATTCGTATTTGATCACATAATCTCTGTTTTGTAATGTATCGAGACAGATGGTCAAGTAGGTAGGTCTCTAAGACCTAATTCGTGAAGGTCATTACCGTTCGAATGATTTTTAAAATGAATGATTGCTTTTTACGAGCACATCATAAATCCCATAAAAATAAATAGGTATAGGTGTACAGGGTGTTTCTCAAGTACGTGTAAAAAATTCAGGAGCATGTTGCTGACGTCAAAATAAGAAGAAAAGTTCGTATAAACATATGTCCGAAAGTTATTCGTTTCTGAGATACAGAGTGTCAAAGTTGAATTCTTATTTTTGTTTTTTGTTAATAAATTCCAAAATAATTGTGATATTTGAATGAAGTTTGGTATCTAGGGGTATTTTTCAATGACAATATCAAATTTCATGTTAGTTTGTCTCTTTCGTGGGGGTGGCGCCACCTACATGTCTTTTGAGTCTTTTGAAAAGTCATAACACTTTTGTGTAAAAAATATATTCTTGTTAGAGGTCGATGCGAGCAAATTTTTTCGAGTTATTGATGGGATTAGAAATATAATGGATGCATTTGAATTGTTTCCGCCCCTAAGTAGTAAATATCAGTGTGTATAATCTCTGATATCAGAAAAGATTCGCCAGTGCATTTTTCTTCTTTTATTCAATATTCTCCTAAATTCAACAATTCCACATTGGAATGTAGGAAAATGATGATTCTTACTTCTTTGTATCTACTTTTTCTGCCACTTTGAACAATTACTTTAATCAATTCCCTCAACTAACAGTTTTAGTATTAATTTGGTCTCAATTACTGTTATTATTATTAGTATTGAATTGTAATAACACCCGATTCCTATTTCAAAATGAAATTAGGAAAATTAATTTTCTCAAGTTGATAAATCAATTTTGATTGGAGCGCACGAAAGGAAATCCCTATAATGTTCAAAGAACATCGTGCGTTCCTAGGGAGGATAGGGACAGGAGGTAGGTATTGGAATTTTTTTTAACTTCTGGAGATTGTATGTTGTTGGGAATACTTCCTCAGGCAATGAATTCCAGAGCCTAGCCGTTCTATGGATGAAGGAGTTTTGATAAAGTGCTGTTCGACATCTTTCGAGGTTGACAACGAAAGGATGTGCTGACTGGGCTTGTCTAGTTCGTCTGACTGGTATTGCTAGTGAAGGGATGATAGCAGAGATTTCCGTGGAAGTATCGATAGAAAAGTGAAAGGTCGCCGACCTTTCTACGGTGTTCCAATGATGTCAAAGAGTGAGTGAGTGTGGCGTCACCCACCAGGCGAATGGCTCTTCTCTGGGTGGAATATAAGAGCATCAGCGTATGTTTTGGTGCTGAACCCCATATGTGGGAACAGTATTCTAGAACAGGCCGTACCTGCGCTTTGTAGATCATGAGAAGCTGTTGAGGTGTAAAATAGATTTTCGCACGGAACGAGAATTCGAGTTTTTATGAAGCAGCTTTTGCGATGGATCTGACATGATTATTTCAAATCCCAATAACTCGAAAACAGTTGCTTGCAGCGACCTTTACCAAGAATATATTTTTCACACAAAAATGTTCTAGAAATCTATTTTTCTACTATAAAACGTGATACAGGTACGCAGAAAATAGTTATGATTTTTCAAAAGGCTCAAAAGACACATAGGTGGCGCCACCCCCACGAAAGAAAATTTGATATTGTCATCGAAAAATACCCCGAGAATTATTTTGAAATTTATTAACAAAAAACAAAAATAAGAATTCAACTTTGACACTCTGTATCTCAGGCACGAATAACTTTCGGACATATGTTTATACGAACTTTTCTTTTTATTCTGACGTCAGCAACATGCTTCTTAAATTTCTACACGTACTCAAGAATCACCCTGTATATGCAATGCATATTTTCGTTATATAGTTATTACACCAATCTCACACGGTGTGTCGAAAATAATATACCTTGCATCATTGTGTACAGTTAATGTTATTCATAGTTAAATAGCGAGAATTAATTTTTTTATTCAGAAATCCAGTCACCGGTAATCGAACTGTTATTTTCTTTTGAAGGTCAACTGATTCGGTAATTAACAATTAACACTCTCCTACATAATATGCACTTTCTTCATAGTGGACCTACTTAGCTTTAGGGTAGTTTGATTGCAGAGTGGATAATTTCTTGACCAAAATAATCAAAGTTTGCTTACCGGACTCTCTCAACTTTTTATTATAAATAGTTATCTTTGTGGGGTAGTTTTAAAATCTGCCAGCGGCATTAAAAAATCAACTGAAATATTTCATTCAATGACAAAACTTAAGGAAAACGAATGTTTCTTAGGTAATCGATACGATTTAAATCAGGTCATAAAATTATTTCTGGGGAAAGGTGCATCCATGCGGATAAAATTTAAAAAAGAAATCACAAATCAACTTTTTTTGAAGAAATGAGAAAAATAGTAGATTGTTTTATTAGGATCAAAAGTGACACTTTGTTTGACAAGCGAATTTTGCATTTGCAAGGCGGAGCGTTTAGCGAAGCCGAGCGAAAGCAAAATTTGCGAGTCGAACAAAGTCACTTTTGATCCGAATGAAACATGCTATTTTTTCTGCAACCGAAACAATCAACTCAAATAAACATGTGAAGTAACCACCAATGCCGTGCCATATGTATGCAATGCAACAAATATTGACAAATAATCCATGTGGTGAGAATTGTAGTTTCAATATAAATACAACCACAGAGTGACATATTTGTGTATGGACCAGGTGCTCTAATGCCAAATACCGCGCCAGTGCCAGCTATAGGAACAAGACGTGGAAAATGTTAGGTTAGTGAGCATATCAACAATGATAATAATAAACAGGATGATGACGCTGAGTAACAGAGTGAACTGGGACATTTTTAACACTGGCACTGAAAGAGCCAAACGCATTCTTGCAATAATGTAATGTTTTTATTTTTAATGTTCATTGTATTTAAAGTGTAGATATGTATAAATCAAACAATGGTCTGTGATATGTTGTATAGGCTATATATATTCATGTTTTTTTTACACTGGGTTCACCCGTTAATAAATAAATAAAATAATAGAGATTATTTATTCCTCTCCATACTACACTGTGTTTGACTTGGTAATCAAATGAAGCTAAACAATATCGTTGTTTGAGACAAAAAACTATTGCTTGCCGTGATTATTCAAAAACAAGTTATCCATCCCGAGAATAACGAATGAAATACAGATCAAGCTATTTGAATCACGAAGGCTTCCCTGATCAAAACAAAAATACTCAACCGAGATGTTTATAATTTCAATACTAAACTATACCCATGAAATGCCAAATCTGCTGAAATCGGAAACAAATCAGGTATGCGTCTCAACCCAAATAACCAACCGTCACAATGTTGTTTATTCTTGATGACGTCCAGTATAGCCTTTTTAGTTCCTAGGAGCTAAAGTTCAACTTTAGCTCCTAAGAACTAAAATTCAACTTCAGCTCCTAGGAACTAAATATGTTGCCTAGCAACATACCTATTTTTGTGTCAGTAATAGAAACGTCAATTTAAGAGCTAATTTTGGTATCAAAATGGACGACTTTTGTGTCGGTTGCAGAAAAAAAACTTTTGTTGTTAGTTCTTCTTTTGATCCATGACTTATGGGACACCGTGCGTATTATAAAACTAAGTTTGAATGTGTTTCGAACCAGTTTTAGCCATCATCAATGTTTTTTAGAAATTCCAAAGATAAAATATGAATGAAATTGAAATTCCTTGCAGAAGGACGTGTTCCCAAGAAAATCCTATACCTTCATTTTCTATCTGCCCTAGGTTCGCACGATATTTCACGAATATAATGGGGATTCCATTTCTCCTTAAGATGACAAAAGAATCAAAAAGACCTGACAATCTTGGTTGTTTCATGACAATAAACCATATCAAGTTTGAACCCCTTGATTGGGTGTAAGTATTGAAAAGGAATATTCTCAGATATATTTATGAACACAAAAAAATTGACATATCTATCGCTAAAAGGTCGCCAGTTGATCTGCGTTGCCGAAAGCCATATTGCCTATCAGAAATACTAGAGTCTCGAGATCATACCCGTGTGTTCACCGAACACGCCCGATCGTTCCCTAAGCGGTGGGGAAACGTAAACGGGCATCAGTAACTACGTTATAAATATTGGCGCGTGCCTGAATTATTTTGGAGTCAAATTTGTCAATTTAATGTACTTCGAAACGGAACACTAGAAGTTGTGCCTTATTCTTGTTCTACTCTACATATATAAAAGGTAGACATCAAATCAATAAACATAGTGCTCTCGCCATCGGTATTTGCTGAACTTCGCTATGGGAAAAATGTCGAATAACTATATTGGGATGAAGAATGATCTATACAGGGTGTATCTGAATAACACCGAAATAATTCAAGGGATGAATCCTTGTGATATAATATGATGAATAAAGGTCATATAAACATGTGTCCTAAACTTGCCTCGTTTTCGATGAGGTACAGGGTTACGTCCTGATTTCGAATCCGAAGTGATTTTCAACCTTTCTTGCCTCCTAATATCATTTTCCGGAAATGTTGGTGGGTCCATGACCCGAGCAGTGTATTTCACTGAAGATTACCTCACTTTGGTCATAGTTGGTATATATATCTATCGCTCCTGAAAATTGAACAGTTACGTTAGATAATATACGGGTTGATTCCATTAGAAAGTGACATGCACACTGTTTATATTTTTAAATACATCCAGTCGTGGGATTGAATTTTATTTTATGTTGAATATTAGAGTGTTTTTTTATGTGATATATTTGTTTTGTTTATTTATTCATATATATTTTTTTAGTAGGCATACTATGTACTTCTTTTATATAATTCTGAAATCTGATTCACCCTGTATTTGTTTCAATTAAATGGCATCAGTAGATAGTAAATAGAATGTTAGGATTGGGACACATGTAAGCCATTTTGACAAATCAATATAGGTATTGTATAGTTTCGATACAAAAAAAATCTCGTTTTTTCACATTCTACGTATAGGTATACCTTGAGCTTGATCAACGAAATCATAGCTCAATTAGAAGAATCGAAAAATGTAATAAAATATAAGGTGTTCCATTTTGAATAACAAAGCTGCTACTACTACTACTAACTACTAATAATAATTTCTAGTGAAGCAGATGAACATTATCGAAAATAATTTGAATAAAACGAGCGTCCTCGCCTCGATTTTCGATGAGTGGACTAGAGTGGTTCGCTATTTACATGTAGGACTCGTCGTGACATATCGAATTATTGCAAATCAAATCATCACTTTCATTATCTGATAGGTCGCAGTAGATGTAGATCACTTGATGCCTATCAAATGTTTCTTATTTATTAGAAAAAAAAATGTTGAAATGTGATCAAGAAAACTGTCGGTGGCCCACCCCGTACTGCAAAAACAGAGACAGCATGAGAGAAGCTGCCTGCCCACTCGTCATAGCTGCCTGCTCACGTCTCGGTCTCCCCACCGCTTAGGTAACGATCGGGCGTGTTCGGTGAACACACGGGTATGATCTCGAGACTCTAGTATCAGAAATGATGTTGTTCTTTTCTAGATATTTCTATGTTGATGGCGTTTTCCATTAATTTCGAGATGACGGATATTAAAGCAATTGGACGGTAGTTTTTTGTATTTTAGCCTGTAACAAACATGTAACAAGTATCGTATTTAATTAAAATTTACTTGGAGTGAGACTTTGAGTTTGTTCTCTTAATTATCTCATCACCTCCAATTTGAGCATGGACTACTACCAGAGAATTGCTTTATTGATCAACTAAATTCCCTGAATAAGGAACTTATAACTTATAATCAATATAATAGTGAGTGATAGACTGATAGGAAACTATTATTACAAAATTAATTGATAAGTAGGTATACGCCGAAAAGCCTGCGTTTCATTGTACCGTTCAAATAAAAAGAAAATATCTAATTAAATATCCTAACCTGCGATCAGCGATACCAAGGTATTTATAAATTAGAGTTAATGGCAGGTGTGTGGGCAACACTTTTTGATTTTGTGAAATTGTTGTTTAACTGACCTAGAGAGCGAAACATTACCGATCGAGATGATTGATATGACCTTTAGAAGGATCGTATTTGCTGTATTTGCCTCCCCAAACTCATATAAATCTATAAAAAAAAACTCGATAACAGTTGAATACTATGTTGCTTGATTTTGATTTCAATACTTCAATATCGTTCTTCAATTGTGAATTATTATTTTTGAAGGCAGAACTTGAGTTATTCAAGTAAAAATCACAAAATTTTCTTCCCACTGAGCAAAAGTAATATGTACACCAACAATATTACAGCAGCATGTGTAATGTTATACAGGGTTGGGCAAAAGTATGGAACCAGGTAAATATCTCGGTAACCGTTCGTTAGATTTTTCTGAATATATGTACAGGGTGATTTCAAAACGTGGTGGATTTGAAATTGTTATCGTCGATGTTGCCACTTTTTCAGTTATTCCGGAATTATTATTAACTTCCTTATTTTAAATAGAACACCCTGTATATTATTCAATTTTCAGATTCTTCCTGAAGATCTGATTTCATCGAATTATCATACTTGGGGTCTAGCAAGAATGATTACTGAGATATAGGGTGTTCAAAATCAAGATTTTTCAATTTTAGGATTTTATTGTGTCGAAACTATTCATTGTTGGTCAAAACGGCTTACATATCCCTACGTCAACTGTCGATTTACTATACCTACCGACATTTAATTCAAATGAATACAGGGTGGTTCAAGATTCAGAAATCTGATCACCCTCTGTATCTGTTCCCATTGAATACCATCAATAGATAGTGAATCAAAAGTTGAGATAGAGACATGAAAGCCGTTCTGACCGATAATGAATAGTTTCGACACAAACAAATCCTGAAATTGAAAATTTTTGATTTTGAACACCCTATATCTCAGTAATCATTATTGCTAGAATCCAGCAAGTGTGATGAATCGATGAAATCAGCTCTTCAGGAAGAATCTGAAAATTTAATAAAATACAGGGTGTTCTATTTGAAATAAGGAAGTTGATAATAATTCCGGAATAACTGAAAAAGTGTCAACATCGACGATAACATTTTCAAATCCACCACGTTTTGAAACCACCCTGTTCATATATTCAGAAAAATTTAACAAACGGTTACCGAGATATTCACCTGGTTCCATATTTTTGCCCAACCCTGTATTAGGGATTGTCGCTATGTTGCAAGGTTGCAGCAATTACTGAAACGGATGTTCAGTAATATCATAAAATGTTGAAAAATGAGTTTTCTCAGCAAGGTTATTGCAATATTGCATATGAAATATTACATATTCAATATAGGTAACAAATGCCACCTAATTGCAATATAGCAATCAAATTACTGGCAACAATGAATATAAATGTTTGATGAATATATTATTATATTGATGCAATATTGCTATTGAAACTCATACTTCGTGTTTTTTGAGTAGAATTCAAAAACTATTAGGAAAAAAACGGAGTGCTATTTGAATTGTTCTCAAGAAATGTGCTCCCGAACTAACACATGTTCTCTGCAAGTTGTTCAACTACTCTTACAAATTGGGGATATTCCCGTCCAACTGGAAAATTGCAAGAGTACAACCAGTTCCTAAAAAATGCAAAGACCCTACCTAGCAACTACAGACCGATTGCACTGCTATCTATTATTTCAAAGATCATGGAGAAAGCTATCAACATCGAGCTCATGAAATACGTGGAACATTCAGGTATTATCAACGATAGGCGATATGGCTTCCGTCATCAGAGATCAACTGGTGACCTGCTCGCTTACGTCTTACATATATGGCAGCATTGAAAAATATGGTGAAACCTTAGATGTGGCACTTGATATCTCCAAAGCATTCGATCGAGTCTGGCACCACGGACTCCTCGCCAAGCTTCCATCTTATGGCTCGCCCCCCCAGCTATGTTCTCTGCTAGCTAGTTTTCTCTCGAACAGGTCTCTCCATGTAGTGGTCGACGGAGTTTCATCTGACTCTCTCATCATGAATGCTGGTATTCCGCAAGGATCAATTCTAGCACCAACACTATTTCTACTCCATATCAACGATTTGTTGGAAGCAACTTCATGTCCAGTACACAGCTTCGCGGATGATAGTACCCTCCATACTGCCTTCTCTTCCAGGGCTCCAATTCCAGCCAGGCAAATCAGAAACGAACGAGGGAGAAATGTTGACAACATAAATATGGACTTGGCAACAATTCTTGAATGGGGATCCAATAACTTGGTAGATTTCAATGCAAACAAAACACAAGCATGCCTTTTCTCTAGGAAATCCGATCTCACTGTGCCCAACATAAGCTTGTCAGGAGTAACCATACCTTTGGAGACATCCATTTCGATGCTTGGGATTACTATCAGCAATAACCTTTCTTGGGATAATCACGTGAGATCAATTGCTAAAAGTGCATCCCAAAAACTTGGTTTTCTGTTTCGGGCCAGCAGCTATTTCACTTCCAGTCAGCTGCTTATGATCTATAAGGCACAGATCCGACCTATCCTGGAATACTGTTCCCATAGTTGGAGTGCAGCACCCAAACATACCCTGAAACTGTTGGATTCTGTCCAAAAAAGGGCAATTCGTCTCGTGGGTGATGCCTTGCTCACAAACTCACTCACTTCTCTGAAACACCGTAGAAAAGTTGTCGATCTGGCTCTATTTTATGAATATTTTCATGGACGATGCTCTTCTGAAATATCAACAATTGTTCCTCCCTTGGCAGTCCCCGCGAGATTAACCCGTCGAGTTGAGGCTTCGCACCCCTTTGTGGTAACTGGACCTGCAGAATATCTCTTTCCAAAGACTCGTTCATCCAACGATCATCGAGGCTCTGGAACACATTGCCAAGGGAGGTGTTCCCCGAGACATATGACCTCCAGAAATTTGAGAAGAACACCAATTCCTACCTTATTTCCCTTGGTTCTCACGATGTTCTCTGAACATTACAGGATATCCCATTTCGTGGGAACCATCAGAACAAAAAAAATCAAGAAACTTATAGAGTCACGTCTGGTTGAACTGGGTGGAAATTCGATTACATGATTTGAAGGACTATCAATATCAGCAAAAAATATCGTGAAGATAGTTAATATTAACAATGCAACTCAGTCTTTGTTTTTCCTGAAAAGATTCATTTTGATTTTATTGATCAGGCTTTTTACTGGATTCCTGTTCACAAAAATAACATCAGTCACATAAACGCAAATACATTAGGGATTGTCGCTGTCTAGCAAGGTTGCAGCAATTACTGTATGATGAATATCAATTTATCATACATCCAAAAACTGAATCGGATGTTCAAAAATATCATAAATGTGATGTTCACAAATGAGTTTTTCCAGCAAGGTTATTGCAACATTGCATATGAAATATTACTTATACCATATAGGTAACAAATACCACCTAATTGCAATATAGCAATTAGAGTACTGGCAACAATGAATATAAATGTATGATGAACAGATATTGATGCAATATTGCTATTGAAACTAAAACTTCGTTTTTTGAGTAGAATTCAAAAACTATTAGGAAATAAACGGAGTGTCCTTTGAAATAAAAAAAGTTATAGTCACTGCTGGTTGAACTGGGTGGAAATTCGATTACAAGATTTGAAGGACTATCAATATCAGCAACAAATATCGTGAAGCTGTTTGATAATAACAATGCAACTCGGTTTTTGTTTTCCCTGAAAAGATTCTTTAAACACCATCAGTCACATGAACGCAAATACAAAATAAATTAGTGCTCATCTCATTGAAATTCTTGCGTTGTATTTCACGGCTATTTATAAAAAATTACTACACTACATACCTTCCTGGATATTATTCAAATGACTGTTACTCGGTTCTCCATATAAATTCCCTAATTTTCTATCGGCCGCACACGTATTACTATTCAAATTTTTGTCGATTGCGAAAAATTACCACACAGACAGTCATCGAGGACGATTTTTTCTAATAATTATCCTTCGTTTGATGGGACGATTATCGGCTATTTCAAAAAGTACGTGCGAAGCATTCTTACGAAACCTTGCAAATGTTTTGTTTGACTTCTTCTCTATATCTTCTCTTAATGAACTTATACCGCCCTGTATATGATTTTTCGTCATTAGTGAGTGTTGCACAGATCAAGTTGCACATCTTCGTTATAATTTCATTATTGACCCGAATTGATGCAATTTAGTGAAATGGTCTTTGACAATATAGCATTTTAATTGTATAATTAAAGAGTGAGCAAGCTTACTAAGGAGACATTTTGTAGAATTTAAATTTTTTCTCATTAATTTAATTGGACACTTTTTTGCCCACATTTTAGTTTGAGCAGGAAGCGCGTTAGTATAGACTACCCCCATCGCTCCACTTTTCTTTCTCTCCACCTAATTCCGCCAACCAATCAGAGCACCCCATTGATGGCGGGAAATTTCAACGTCTCTACATTTTTTTTCTACATCAACTTGCGACCCAACTAAAATATCTTCATTAGATGAAATGTTGAAAATTTAAAATAATGAAAATGCCATACAATATCATAATAAAAGACTGAATCCAATTTTATTTTAACAAGAAACTATCAAATTCATGATCACCAAACTAGACAACATGACTCATTTCACCTTGATGTTGCCAACTCTACGAAGTTTCCCGAAATTACATAGAAAGATTTCAACTACTGATTCTAGGAACAAAAGTAGTAAAAAAACCAAACCAACAGTGCTGAGACCAACGAGGTAATGCAATTGCAAAAAATAAACGTGGGTTCAGAAATGCCCCCCTGGGCTGTTATAGTCATTCAAAGAGATGCCCCAGATGATGGTTTTATACGAGGGGTAAAACACGGGCCAATTTCGGGTACCCTAGACTTCCTTTGTTGAAATAATTCCTGGTAATTCCCAAAGAATTCCCGAACTTCCCAAAGGATAAATGGACTACCCAATGAATTCTCGGACTTCCCAAAGAATACCCGGACTACCCAATAAATTCTCGGACTTCCGAATGAATTCCTGGAATTCCCAAAGAATACCCAGACTTCCCGAGGAACTCCCGTCTCAGGTCCACAGGACTTTCCACGTGATTTACCCCTCGGTTTTATGTGATATAAAAACAATTTCGTACATGTTCATACCTTTTCATGCTTGGTTTGGAAATTATGAGAATTTTTTGAAATTTTGATAAGGGGCGTGGGAAATGCAATTTTCGGCAGTTTGAGCAGGAAATATGGAAATTTCAATATTTTTACTCAATAACTAAATACGTCTGTTTAGTTTTGATAGCATTCACCAATTTTGAGATAAATCAATTTTTTCTGCGACCGACACAAAAGTCGTCCATTTTGATACCAAAATTAGCTATTGAATTAACGTTCCTATTTGTTACTATACAGCATCATACTCTATTACAAATATAAAAATTTATTGGGTTCGATCACAAAGCGATAACGTTGTTGGAAAATTACTTGAAAAACAGATGTCAAAGAGTGGTATACAATAATAAAATTTTTGAGTCACTATACAATACCAGTGGCGTTCCGCAGGGTTCGATATTAGGACCAATACTGTTCATCATATTCACGTCTTCATTTCCATGTTACATTCAGAATTCCCATGTTCAGATGGATGCTGATGATACTCAATTAATGCTCACCTTTGATCCAAAAGATCTTCAGCAAAGTTGTAAACTCATTAATTAATTTGAAACTCTTGTATAATTCGAGACATATTCTCAATTTAGAAATTAAAATTATGCTTTGTGATTCATTGATATTATCATCAATTTTCAATTATTGTGAAACTGTATACGGCCACTGCATCCTCTACAAGACAAAGGTTCCAAAAAATTCAAAACTACTTCCTGAGATTTATATATGGCATCAGGAGAAGGCGCCCTATTACACATAAATTGAAACAAGCAAACTGGCTCAATATGATAAATATTCGAACACTACACTGTGGTATTCTATACCATAAATAGATAAATAGCTGTATGCCGAAAAACCTGTATAAGAAAATTAGATTCCGTACCGATGTTCATAATTTGACTATAAGATCCAAAGGAAATATCACACCTCCCTTCCACAAAACTGCTAGTTTAACCAGATCCCCTTCTCATACAATATAGTGAAGTTATTTAATTCTATTCCTCTAACATTAAGAAGAAGTCTCTCTAGCTCCAATTTCCGAAAGAAATACAAACATTTAATCCTCACCCTCTACCCAGAAATGTAAAAAGAGAGAAAGTATTTTGTAGTATTAGATTTCTTTCCTCTTATATACATAATATAATAGTAAATTCCGCGATCTGCCTAACTTGGGTTAAGTGGAAGAACAGCAATGCAACCTCTGTTTGCATTACTGAACTTCGCCCTTTCAGTTGTACACCTTCGATATGAAGCAAAATTGTATATTATTTGTATTAGCGATTGAATAAAGTATATTATTATTATTATTATTATTATTACTGACATAAACAAAGGTATGTTGCGGCAACACATTTAGTTCCTAGGAGCTAAAGTTGAACTTCAGCTCCTAGGAACTAAAGAAGATGTACTAGAGAGGTAAGCAAGAATAAGCAATATTGTTACGGTTGTTTATTTGTGTTGGAACTCATGGGTACCTGATTATTTCTTTCCGATTTCGGCAGATTTGGCGTTTCATACCCATGCTGGAGATATAAATACACCTATTTTTGTATTGTTTTTGAATAATCACGGCTAGCATTAGTTTTTTGTCTCAAACAACGATATTGTTTATCTTCATTTGATTATGGAGCCAAACACAGTGGAGTATGGAGATAAATAAATTATCGCTATTATTATTGTTGATATGCTCACTAACCTAACATTTTCCACGTCTTCTTCCTATACTTGGCACTGGCACGGTGTTTGCTATTAGAGCACCTCTGGTCCTTACACAAATATATCACTCTGTGGTTGTATTTATATTGAAACTACAATTCGTAAATCCTCGAAAATTGAATAAACCTAATCTGTTAATGCAGGTAGAATATTTTCACCACACGGATTATTTGTTGCATTGCATACATATGGCACGGCAGTGGAGGTTACTTCACATATTTATTTAATTCTTTCGATTGGAGAAACAATAGCAAGCTCGGCTTCGCTGAAAGCTCCGCCTCGCAAATGCAAAATTCGCTTGTCAAACAAAGTGTCACTTTTGATCCTGATAAAACAATCTACTATAAAATTTATGCTGCGTAATGAAAATTGTGCTTTTTTATTGTTTTTATTTATTCTGCAGAAACAAACAGGCAGAGCCTAATAACATGTTTCTAGAAAGTTCTAAATATAAGAGGCAATTAAATTGAATATGACAATAATAATAATACTCACAACAACAATAATAATAATGACAATGAATACCTAACTGAAGAAGATGAAATTCACACCAGACATCATGAATTCTCACCAAACATTTATAACATTCATCAAATTGGCTTTGAATTTAGGAATTGAAGTATCAAAAACACCATACGTAATGGTTGCTGAATACGTATTATATAATCTGCATAATCAATTGACTGGGGTATCGTATTTATTTATGTAGAAAGATATTTGTCGTGGTCGAACTCTTGGTGGCGGTACGTATAGGGAAATTTCACTAATTAAAGTACCGAATTTTCCCAAAAATTTTGTTTGATCGAAAATACCCCTTTTTCAACACCTACTTTTGATGTTTTGTGGTTGCAATCAAAAGAATAAATTGAAAAAAAAATTAGGTGCCCTACTGAGATAAAGTACTATTTTTATTACACAAACGTCTTCTAATAGTTATTTATGCAACAAGTGCAAAAAGTGAATGTCCAACTCGGCCTAACGGCCTCGTCGGACAATTTCACGTCGAGTGCAATAAACAATTTTTGCACGAGTTGCATACAACATTTTTTCTACGTTCATGCAAAAAGCAAAAAATGATTTATTGAGGTGCGGCACTAGGTACAATTCTGTTAATTGTCAGAATTAATTTTTGACTGACGTTTCTATAACCACAGTTGCATTATAGAAAATGTTTGTCATGCTGACAGCACGTTGAAGTAGAATGACAGATGAGTGCAATAAAAACTTTATTGCACTAAGTGCAATAAAGAACTTCTTTTTCCACTAAATATAGTTCAATAAAGTTCTTTTTTTTGCATGAATGTAGAAAAAATCTATTTATCTTGAAAATAGTGAGTGATATCTAAACTAAAGAAGATAGCCATTCTCATGTAAAAATAAAGATATGTTTTCTACATTCATGCAAAATGCAGAACTTTATTGAACTATATTTAGTGGAAAAAGAAGTTCTTTATTGCACTTAGTGCAATAAAGTTTTTATTGCACTCATCTGTCATTATACTTCAACGTGCTGTCATCATGACAAACATTCTTTATATTGCAACTGTGGTTATAGAAACGTCAGTCAAAAATTAATTCTGACAATTAACAGAATTGTACCTATTGCCGCACTCCAATAAATCATTTTTTGCTTTTTGCATGAACGTAGAAAAAATTTTGTAAGCAACTAGTGCAATAAACATTCACTTTTTGCACTTGTTGCATAAATAACTATTTTTTATTGCTTGTTCAAACTTCCACAAAATTGCATAAACAAAGAAGTTGGATAAAAAGTGCTATAAGCCCCCACCTATTTCCCATAGATCAAAATATACACTTCCCAAGCTCCTGATCAAAATTTTCGAAAATTCTCAACATTTTCAAATTTGGCAAAAAAAGTTAGGTATACATGTATAAAATTCACAGAGGGTTGCGGAAATATTTACAAAAACCATCATCTCGGGCTCTCTTTCTGAACTTTTTTCACTATTTTTGTTCCTAGAATCCGTGGTTGAAATCCTTTAGTGAAAATCCGGGACACTGTATAAGAGAAGAAAGAATGATAATTTTTCATACCCGTCTCTAATCGAATATAATGATATATATAATGATTACCTAACTTAACAAATTGCAGAAATATAATGAGATTCAAATATTCAGGGTGTTTCGTAATATGTGGGAATTGTGGGATGCACTTCGAGATAGATAGATTTATTGGTCCACTTTTAAAGAAATTATACAAGATATGGCCGATATGGGTCAAGTCATGAAACAATTCATACAGGAACTGCAAATAAAAATATATAAAATGGTATGAGACAAAACGAACATAATAGACATACATTGACATTGAACAAGCCTCATCTGAAATAATCAATGAACTTTTCAATACTAATCTCACAGATATTGATATAGTCTATATAGGATTTGAAAAGAATGTTTATTATTATTGTTAACTACTTCCTTATACCAGGACTTGTTTTTGACTGACTTTGTTTTTAATAAATATAAATGAGAAATATCTACATGTCTCTAATTTGAAGAATGAAAATTGAGCTGAATACACAAGTAACACCTTGTACATAGACAAGCAAAAACGCCTACGAAATTAAAATATAAAAAGAGGAACAAAATGAATGATCAGCTCGATTTATATGATATAAGATGTACGTTTAGGTATAAACAATGTCATCTTGTGTAATGCTGAAATAATTGTTCAATTACATAAAAATGAAGTACCTATGTCTGAGTAGTTGTATTTTTTCATTATGAATTCAAGTCAAATAACTCGTCTAGACACCCTGTGTATTTGTAAATAAAGGGATTATTCGAATTATATGATTGAACTCATAATCGTATCATACAAGTTCAATTTGCAACAAGAACAAAACTTCATTAGAAGTGAGGTTATGTAATTTTTTCTTCTCATGGTTCAAGATACGACATCGACAAGGTGAAATGTTAACCTCTAACTCACTCAAAACAATATTCTCAAAGACATCCAGACATTCTGAATAATTTTGAGGGCATTATGTGAGAGAGACACTTTTCATGTTGCAGATCCCTGCTTGTATATCCTGCGGTTCGCTTCCAAGCTGGAATTCGGCGCCAAAACGCAACAGGTGGCCAATACGGCGCTGAGGCTGGTCCAGAGGATGAAGAGGGACTCGATCCACTCCGGTAGGCGGCCGTCCGGACTATGCGGAGCAGGTCAGTTTCGAAATCCGGTCGAATACCAAATGACACTTTCACAGGAAAATCCAACAAAATTTGAAAAATTTCACAATCGTCCACAAAACTTCCACAAAATTCCAATAAAACCTTCATGAAGCATACATAAAACCTTTTTGAAAATCTCATAAACCATTCATAAAACATATTTTTCTGTAGATACATTTAATTCTCAAAACATTCGTAAATCTATATCTAAATATGTATATAAAAATGAATCCCTATTTCCCTTGGGCACGCCATCACGCTTTCAAAATTGGTATGTGAAGGTTTTCGGCGTCGGAGATTGCGATTCCTTCGTCAAAATTAGGAAATTCAAGATGGCGGATCCAGTATGGCGGGCGTGTCTTGTAATTATGATCCGATTTTATTCAGGATTGGTAGGTATCTGGGGATTTTCGGGGTTAGAAGTTATGATTCTTTCGTAAAAATTGAATAATTCATGATGGCGGATCCTATATGGTGAACGAGTTTTGTATTCATGTTCCGATTCTATTCAAAATTGGTATCTAAAGATTTTCGGGGTCGGAGATTATGATTATTTAGTCAAAATTGGAAGATTTTAGATGTCGGATGCAATATGGCAGACGAATTTTGTGTAATTATGTTCCAATTCTATATTCAAAATTGGTATCTGGGGTTTTTTTGGGGTCGAAAATTATAATTCTTTTCTAAAAATGTGAAAATTCAAGGCGGATCCAATATGGCAGACGAGTTTCGTAAATCATCCTATTCTATTAAAAATTGGTATCTGTGGGTTTTTGGGGTCGGAAAATTCAAGATGGCGGATACAATACATGTCGAACGAGCTTTGTAATAAATAGTGTTTAGAAAAACTAAACAAACATGCTTTTATAGATAGCCAAACTGAAATGAAGTAGAAAATAAATAGTATGTCAGAATATTAAAGAGATAGATTACCGAAGTTTTCATGAAACATCTGTCGTAACTATCATTACACCGTCATGAATTTTAGTGCATTGAAATTTTCTCAGAACTTTCGAAACTTTTATAACATTTTCATGGATACTTCCCCTTCCTTAAGATTGCATAAACCTTTCTCAAAGCTACAATAGGAACTTTCACAAAACTCATTTTTTTTTTTTATTTTTTTTTTTATCGCTTGGAGCGCACGAAAGGGAATCCCTATACTGTTCAAAGAACATCGAAATATAAAAATAATGATAATAATGACAGATACGATTGTGATAAGATCTTCAGAACATGACTAGCTACTCGTATCAGTATCTAAACTCATGAAGTCACTAGCGGTGAGATGTGAACAGATCGAAACGGATACGAGAATATTTCAAACTAATATATTTTGATAATAATATTTCAACTAATACTTTGATATTCTGAGAGAAATAATTCATTACATAAATCCATTCGGATAATCTCGAATCATTCTAGGAAAGTATACAGCTCGGTATACAGTATGGCTGAAAAAGTTGGTAACAAATGGAAAACTTTTTTATTATTAGTTTTAGGAAAACATTCATTCTCTATTGTTGTCATTACCATATTTAATATATATATATATGTTCTCTTCTCATTGTACTTATTTCTATATCTATTTTACTGAACATGTTCATTCTGCCATGTGACCTGTCATAAATGTATTTGTATATACATAACATGATCAAATAAATGAATCTGAATCTATGCTTCAATGAGAATGCTAGCAATCTACTCATAAAAGTTGTACTGGAAGTTTCATAGAACTCTCATAGAATTTGCATCAAAACTTTCATAAAAATGTTATAGAAATTGACTAAAATGTCATGTATACAGGGTGTCCTGAAATTACATAGACCACAGATTCTAGGAACAGAAATAGTACCTAAGAAAAGTTTATAATGAACATGAGCCCAGAAATACCCCCTTTAGAGGGCCCGAGATGATGTTTTTTTGCAAATATTACCGAAACCCTCTTTGTTGAGATAACGACATTTTGTACATGTATATTACTTCTCGGGCCCGATTTGTAAATTTCAGTAATTTTTCGAAATTTTGATCAGAGGCGTGGGAAGTAGGAGGTATTTCTTTCCCCAACCTTTTTTCTATGCAATTTTTGGCAGTCTGACCAGAAAATATGAAAATATCATCATTTTTATATAAAAATGATACTCTTGTTTAGTTTAGATAGCATAGCATTCACCATTTTCGAGATGAATCGATTTTAAAATAAGTCTGCTAAGTAACAAATGAGAGGAACAATAAAAAGAATAATTTGAAAAATATTATGGTAGGTACCCCATTGAGAAAAACTACTATTTTTATTATTATACAAGAGTATTGATTATTATTATCATTTCCATATCTGGCATGGAATGTGATATACATGTACAAAATTTCGTTATCTCAACACAGAGGGTTTCGGAAATATTTAAAAAACCATCATCTCGGGTCCCTTTTCAGTTTTACTATTCTTGTTCCTAGAATCTGCGGTTGAAATCTTTATATATGTAATTTCGGGATACCCTGTATATTTGAAAAAACTGCAATATCAACTTTCATGAAATGTTCATCAAACTCTTCATTGAAGTCCCCGAAATCCTTGTATTAAAAGTTATTTATGAAATTTTCTACTTTCATTGAGACTAAAAACTTAGAATTGATTGCATTTATAGTTCCATGAAACATATTCCATCAACCTGTCATGAAACTTCCACAACACTTACATCGGAACTTTGATGAAACTACCTTAATTCCTTAATTGGATTTTACATATCGAATTTTCTGAATCTTTTCCAGCACTTCTGATTGCTGCCAGACTCCATGAATTTGGCAGATCTTCCAAAGATATCGTGAAAATTGTGAAAGTTCACGAATCTACTCTGAGAAAAAGGTGAGACCTTTCCTGCAGTTTTTTTAAACAGGCTCTTGAATCATTATTGATATCAAGTAATTTGTTATTTCAATCATTGAGTTTCATCAATTATATTCATCCTCACTGCTCATGGGCTGAATTCAGCGTGCATTATTCTGATTGGTACTTAATTGCGATAATTGGGGCGGTGTTGCCACGTCATTAATTTTTCTCAAGATTCCAGAAACCTACACAGTGAACAATGAATAACACTAGTTCACACCAGCTAACACTCTTTGATGTCCCCTGAGGTCCTGATTATCATTGTGAGAATCAACACTGATATTTTCAACACCATTATAGGGTGTCATTCGTTCCTACATACAGTCGAGAACTACACTAGAGTACCAAGTGCTAATTTGATCGGTTCGTGTTATTCAACACCTAAGTGGTATACTATTCAATCTATTCAATCATTTGGTGATTATTTTGACACTGTATCTGTTGCGTTCACTGAGTATGATATACGAATACTTTTCGGATATTTTTCTGTTGTGAAAACACACTCATTGAGTGTCATCACGCTGAGAAGCGGTGCTTTCTTGTCTGCATCTGAGTGTTGAGTAACACGAATCTGAAATACTAACATTGAGAGTTGAAACTTTACAAAACATCTTTGAGCTGATACTATTTGAAGGCTGTCGAGAGACGAGCGTCGAAGTAGTGCTAGTTTATACGTTGATATTCACTTTCATGTTTCAATTTGGTTTGATATAAGTACTCTATATAGCTTCGAAATTTCAAAATCATCATATTATTATATATTTGATGAATCAACTTGGAATTTATTTAATGCATTATTTTCACGAAATCATCCGTTCTTATTGTCACCTATCAATCTGGATACCAGAATTCGTGGATGATGATATACCTACACAATTTTATCCATTCTTCAATGAGTTTAGGTTTTTCAGGGGGGTGATTTCATCATCAACAACATTATTTATTCACATGGGAAAATGCAAGACGATGATTGAATTATACTAGCCCCAAATCTCATGATTCATACACGATTTGATTCATTCGTGATTGGTCAGGGTGTAACTATAGGGGTTAATTTCATATAATAAGTGTATTTTTTGCGTTAACTTGAATAATACCACTATCGAAAGTAATAACTTTTCATCCATTTGGTGTTTCTGTTGAATGGATATTTCAGAACCCCTCTAAATTACCACATCTGTGTGATTTTTCACTATGATGGTGTCGATTGTGCACCTGTACACGGTATTATAAAATTCCTAATAATATTGATATAATATTGCTAATCAAGTGTTGATTCAATCGGAGTTATTTCTGGAATCCACTCGATTGAAATTACACCCGAAAATGTTTCACTGTGTACAGGGTGCGCCTCCAAAAAGGACATCAACTTTGATTTTTTCAAAGAAACACTTTATATAGTTTACGACATGTCGGTAGAGCCTTTTTTTCTGATTTAAAAAATATATATGAGTTTTTTTTTTTAAGGCTTTATTCAAATAGTTCACAATCTGATTATTTTCAATTTCGTACATACATGTTTCGGACACTATTTGAAAAACAATTCCAAATCAGCATGTAATGCTGGTCTCGGAACTTCTTAAGTCTACACTTTTTCATTTCATTGTTACTGCCCAATCTGATTTTCGTATATAGTGATGTTGCATATTTCGATGAAAAATTTACCAAAATACCGCATTATGATCTTTAACTTATCATCTAATGTAAGTTGAATACAGTCGGCTTTGAAATAACCTCTATATATTGTTCAAGCTCCATGGAAATGTCATAGTATTGTTTATTATGAAATTGAAACCGTTCAATCTCAATACAAAAAAATATGAATTGGCAGTTTCAATGGAAGATTCAGTATTTTGGTAAACTTTGATAATCAATAACTCCATTATTCCTTATCCAAATATGCAACTCATATATATTTTTGAAATCAGAAAAAAATGCTCTATCGACGTGTCAGAAAACATATAGGGTGTTCCATTGAAAAAATCAAAGTTAATGTCTTTTTCGGAAAAACGAATGACCCTGTATAAGAATCAAATTCACGAAATAAAAGATTAGGTCGTTTCGAGAAACTTTTAGATACAAAATGTTTTCACATCTCTGAAAACAAAAGAGTTAAAGGGGGGGTTTCATTTTAAGAGGCGCACCCTGAGAGAATCCAAACTTTTTTACATTTCTTGTAATACAATTTGTTTATTTCAGACTGATCGAGTTTGGTGATACCCCCAGCAGCGCCCTAACTCTGGATGAATTCATGAACGTCGATTTGGAAGAGGAACAGGATCCTCCGTCTTTCAAGGCCGCCAGAAAAAAAGACAAAGAGAGATTGCAAAAAGTACTGTGACCTTGAATTATAAAAAAACTAGTGAAAATGTAACTTAGTGATTTGAATTGCACTCTTATATGCGTATTGATTTTTTTTTTCATTTCAGCTGATTGACGAAGAAGCTGATAATTTCACTGTGTTACAAGAGCAGATTGAGAAAGAACTGGAACAAAATATCAAGAAAAGGCAATCTGTCAAAGGCGGTATGTATCCTAGTAAACATTTCAGAAACCAGCTGCATTTCACTTAAAACGTCTCCTCTTTTGACTTAGATCGATGTATTAGCAGTTTTCGTTGATTTACGAAAAGTTTTCGATGTAGTGGATCACACTATTTTACTTAACAAATTAGAAAACATGAGAATAAGAGGAAGAGTCCACTCTCTAATAAAAACATATCTCCTTAACAGACAACAATTCACAATAGTAAATGGAACTTCTAGTCAAACTGATAATACCAAATCGGGAGTACCTCAGGGCTCAGTATTGGGACCCCTTTTGTATACGTTACATGTCTAATCATTGAAAACGGCTGAACTTCGAGGTAGATACTTCAAATTTGCTGATGACACTGTATTGGTATATAAAGACAAAGATATAACCCAGCTACAAATAACAGTCAATGAAGATTCAGAACAATATCATGCTTGGCTAATAAAAAATAGACTACAACTCAATATAAATAAAACAACATACATGATTTTTACACAAAAAAACAAAATTGCACAGAACATCACAATAAAGGTAGGAGGAGAAATAATTGTCGAAGTTCGGAAGGCGAAGTACCTCGGACTTGTACTAGATGAAAAGTTGAACTGGAGTGAACACATCAAACACCTAGAAAACAAAATATCACCCATGGTTGGTGCCATTTATCGATGTAGAGATTACATACGAACATCATGCTTCTATCTAATATACAATGCATATTTTCTGTTCGTATTCAGGTACTTAATCCCATTATGGGGAACATGCGGAAAAACAATGTTCAAAAAAATTGAAACACTACAAAATAAAGCTGTAAAGATTTTATTCAAATTCCATTATACTACGTCAACACATATAATATATAATCAAACTAACATCTTACCCATTTCTAATATATTACAAATCGAACAAAGCAGATTTATATACAATATCATCAAAGAAAATCTTAAATGTAACACACCTTTCAATTTCGTGAATCAGCAACACAACGACTATAATACACGTACAGGGTGATTCACCATAAATGTCCCCCCCTCTAGCTCACTTATTTTTCAACCGATTTAAGAATTCGAAAAATCATCCAGGATGATTTTTTAGAAATTTTTTTCCCATTGCTGGGAAATACAGGGTACTCGGAACAAACGATATTCAGAGTACTACTTGATTTTTTCAAATGGAACACCCTGTATTTCATTGTATTTTAGGATTCTTCCTGGAGAGCTGATTTCATCAATGTATCACACTTGGGGTCTAGCGGGAATGATTACAGAGATATAGGGTGTTCAAAATCGAGATTTTTCAACTTTAGTATTTTTTTGTGTCGAAACTATTCATTATTGGTCAAAACGGCTACGAAGTCCCTTTCTCAACTTTTGATTCACTATCTACTGACATTTAATTGGAACATATACAGTGTGGTTCAAGATTCAGAATTCTGATCACCTTGTATCTGTTCCAATTATTAAATGTCAGTAGATAGTAAATCGAAAGTTAAGATACGAACATGAAAGCCGTTCTGGCCGATAATGAATAGTTTCGTCAGAGAAAAATCTTAAAGTTGAAAAATTTCGATTTTGAACACCTTTATATCTCTGTAATCATTTTCGCTAGACCCCAAGTGTGATACATTGATGAAATCAGCTCTTTAGGGAGACTCTAAGAGTACAATGAAAAATAGGGTGTTCCATTTAAAAAAATCAAATAGTACCCTATAGATCGTTTGTTCCAAGCACCCTGTATTTTCTGATGCAACGGGAAATAAATTTCTGAAAAATCATTTTGGATGATTTTTCAAATTTTCAAATCGGTTGAAAAATAAGTGAGCTAGAGGGAGGGACATTTATGGTGAATCACCCTGTACGCAAACAAATATCTACTTAGAGCCAGTGAGAACAAACATAGGCCTCAAAAATCCCATAATACAGAGCATGGAAACTTATAACTTCTTACCAAAGGACATAGCAAACTGTGCCGACATAAACTTATTTAAATGGAAAATTAAAAATATATTCACAGAAAAAACTTGAAAACAAACATTTATAAAATCTAAGCCATACCCCATGCAATATGACCCAACTGCATTTAACTACCTAATTATATATAATCACATAAATATCTATAAAAACAAATAATAATAATAAAAAATTGAGAGAATGGAGAATTTTATTTATTTCTTACTTTGTATTTATATATGTAAACATGTAAATGTATTATGTAAGTTAGATACAGTTTCCGAGACCAGCACATTTGCTGCTTTGGATTATTCAGTATTCATTGTAATGCAACCTACGTATCTATAAATTCTAAACTGTATACAGTGTGTCCCACTTACCATGCTCACCATGGGTATCTTTTTAACGGTGAGAGATACGAGGTCGGTTAAATGACACCAAATGTGGAGTTTGTCTCAAGGCCAACTATAATGTGAAAAAATATTTTGATAAAATCTATTCGTTTTTGTTTTATACGCAAAAAACAGATTTGGATCATTTTCATGTCTCCTCCGTAACTTCTTTATTCATGAAAATATTCAAATAGGAATTTCACATTCTCATGGCAGTTTTTCAAAATGATTTCGAAAAAAATATAAAATTTATACCAACTCTTCTAGAATTTGAGATATCAGCACCAACTTTAGTTTTTCAAATGTAGGTCATAGCTCACTATGACTTAGTTACAAATAATTTTTTTTTCTCTTACAGATGATATGTCGCAGTAATAGTTTTGTGTTGATAACAACGGAGTTATCGTCATTTATACAAAAACAAAAAATTATTTGGAAGCCGCCATCTTGAATTTATAAATTTTAACAAAAAAATTATGATCTCCGACCTCAAAAACCCCCACTCACCAATTTTGAATGGAATCGGACCAAATCTTCTCCGCCATCTTGGAGCAGCCATTTTTTTTTAATTTCAACAAAAATTCCATAATGAATTGTCACCGAAATTATGAACACCTGCCAAATTTCAAGTTTATCGAAGTTATGGAATTTTCGCTGAAATAAAAAAAATGGCTGCTCCAAGATGACGGACAAGATTTGGTTCGATTACATTCAAAATTGGTAAGTGAGGGTTTTTGAGGTCGGAGATCATGATTTTCTTGTTGAAATTTATGGATTCAAGATGGCGGCATCCGAATAATTTTTTGTTTTTGTATAAATGACGATAACTCCGTTGTTATCAACACAAAACTATTACTGCGACATATCATCTGTAAGAGAAAAAAAAAGTTATTTGTAACTAAATCATAGTGAGCTATGACCTACATTTGAAAAACTAAAGTTGGTGCTAATATCTCAAATTCTAAAAGAGTTGGTATGAATTTCATATTTTTTTCGGAATCATTTTGAAAAACTGCCATGAGAATGTGAAATTCCTATTTGAATATTTTCATGAATAAAGAAGTTACGGAGGAGACATGAAAATGATCGTATAAAACAAAGACGAATAGATTTTATCAAAATATTTTTTCACATTATAGTTGGCCTTGACAAACTCCACATTTGGTGTCATTTAACCGACCTCGTATCTCTCACCGTTAAAAAGATACCCATGGTGAGCATGGTAAGTGGGACACACTGTATATGTATTGTTATCAGGAACGCATTGTAATTGAATAAAGTACTTAAAAAAAAATACGGGTGTGAAACATACCAGACACCAAACATTTTTTAGGTTTCATATTCTCATTCCATTGCACACACAATGGAAGATACATTTTCCTTGTTCCATGAGTTCTTTCGTGTCTTGTTTAGTTTAAAAAAATACAATGAGAAATTTCAAGGTAGGTTAATTCGAGATATTCATTCAGATAACTCTAATTTGGAGATTTTTGAAATTTGTCATCGACCACACTGAATTTTGGCATTTCAAAAGCTTATACAGGGTTATAATGGAATATAGGCAATTAATGCTTCTAACTTCAACATTCTTTATCTAGAAAACTGAGCTCCCAAACATACAAATCTTCCTGTATCTGGTGGTGCCAGAACTGCCAGACATTACAATATCGGGAAATGTTCTTCGGAAATCTCTGCTATCATCACTTCACTAGCGATACCAGTCAGACGAACTAGAAAAGCCCAGTCAGCACATCCTTTCGTTGTCAACCTCGAAAGATGTCGAACAGCACAAAACTCCTTCATCCATAGAACGGCTAGGCTCTGAGATTCATTGCCTGAGGAAGTATTCCCAACAATAACATATAATCTCCAGAAGTTCAAAAAAATTCCAATACCTACCTTCTGTCCCTATCCTCCCTAGGAATGCACGATGTTCTTTGAACATTATACGGATTTCCTTTTCAGCGCTCCAAGTGAAAAAAAAGGGGAGTTTGTGGAGGTCACAGGGATGCTTCAAAAAATGTGCTGATATACGAAGTATTTAAAAAAAGTGATCCTGACCCTCTATATTTTTTCCGGTGCCCCCTGTATATGCGGCAATAATTTCTAGTTATGGACCTTGTTGTCTCATTCACATTCGTTTTTAAATCGAGTTTCTTGCTATCATAGAACTCGAGCTATCGAGATCCGACGCACTAATGCCCCACCTTGTATATGGAGACGCAATGACAGTTGCTCTCATGTCATTGGCTCGCTTATACTGGCACACTAAAGTATGGGAGCGTGATGCGTAGGGGTGAATCGCATAGACAGGAACCGGTCATGAGTGTTGGAGATATAAATTTCGTAAAGATTTCGTTTGCTCAAAGAGATTTTTTGTCCTATTTAGAACTGAATCAATTTAATTAAATCTGAGACATCTAACAATCTGATGGAACGAGTATTCAAATCAGCGTTTTCCGCTGTTTTATTCAAGTGGTTAGTATTGAATAAGTTTGAGTATACATATACGCCTTGAGAAAAGAATATATGATTTCAATGATCCTTATTATTTTTATAAACTAAACGTACAGAATGGAGTGCCACAGGGTTCGGTTCTGGGCCCTATACTATTCTTATTGTATATAAATGATTTGCCAAGTGCTGTTAGTGAGCTGAGTTCAGTTGTATTATTTGCAGATGATACCACACTCCTAACAAGAGGTACGGAGAGTCTGAGCACAGAATGTTTAAATCTTGCAGAAACTTGGTTTACTACTAATAAGTTGAAACTGAACGTGGCTAAAACACAAAAAATGCTATTCAGTTCGGATAAATTAGCTCAGAAGTCTGATGCGGTGAAACTGTTGGGCATTACACTCGACACAGGGCTGAACTGGTCAAGCCACGTTAAATGTCTTTGCTCAAAATTTTCCTGTCAGTTATTTGTTATGAGACAACTGCGTTCATTTATCAGGGACAATAAAATTATGAGAACAATATACTATGCCCTAGTTCATAGTCACCTGTCATATGGCGTGACTCTGTGGGGCAACTCCAGTGCAGCACTCAAAGTATTTGCAATCCAAAAATCAGCTGTGCGCATTGTTGATGCCGCGCAGAGTCGAGCACATTGTCAGAGTCTCTTCAAAAAATATGAAATTCTGCCATTACCATGTATGTTTATCTTTGAGTCACTATTGTTTATCCACCGTAAGTTGCCCAAATTATCTAAACACTCGAATCTTCATGATTACAACACACGGCAGGCGGACGATCTACTGACTCCGTACTCAAGAATCTGTATAACTCAAAACAATAAATCTGATCTGATTCTCTACAACAAATTAAATAATATGTTCAAAGACAAACAAATAAAAAATATGTCCCTCAACGAATTCTACAGATTCTCTAGAGGGTTCCTCTTGGAGCATTGTTTTTATAGTGTCAATCAATATTTGAATTTTAATTGAATTTCTGTCGTGCTGTATTTTTACTGTGATGTGCTGATGTATTTTATTAATTTTGATCTCAACAAACTATGTTTTTAAATGACTTCAAATGTACTTATGTATGTAATGTGGTCAATAAACGCTATTCTATAGGCTTCTTAGAAAACTAATATTTTTTTTATGTATAAGTGAGACCATCAAGAGATTAATTATGAATGCCAACAATTATTTGAATTATAAATTAGTGTTTGTTCTTGTTGATATAGCGCAATAATCGATGACAACACTTTTAGTGTGCGGTAAATTTTTCCATTTATGAATAATTTGAAGAACCCGAGATGCATATAAAATATGGCATTATTTTCAATTTGTCATATAAAGAACGGAACGAGATCTTGGTTTTTCATTATTTCAATTACTTGTTCTTCTTCTTGTTTATTCAACTTCAAGCTCTTTCTGCTGGCTTCAGTGAAATTTGTTGCTAACTATTAGAACATTAGTCATTTAGTACTGTGATTCAGTTCTAATGGGATGGTACCTAGTGTCAGCAACGGCACTTGTCATATTTTATAAGTTCCATCATACATTTTTGTACAGTTGAATCATTTCACAATGGAAGTTCCGTTTTTTAGTACGGAAAATTTAACAGCGTATAGTACTCGTTGAAATGATAAATAAACTTCCTATGAACATATACTTTTAAACGCTTCGTTTTCGAGATATAGGGTGTTCAAGTTTCTTTAAAAAATCAATTATTTATTGATTTCTCAGAAATGCTATAACCGATTGTGATGAAATTCACATCTATTGTGGAAATATCAATGAGCTAACTTTTAGACCTATTACAGTTCATGAATGAGTTACATATTTTCAGGGGCGTGCATTTATTTGAGAATACAATTTTTTTGCCCTCTTAGATTTCTTATCTAATAGCTTCGTTTCAGAAGGAAAAATAATAACCAAACCTATGCATGTCTCTAAACCCAATGGAAGAAACATTGTAATGCATCAAATCTAGTTAGCATTGGCCGTTTAGAAGAGTCACAACAGGCCATAGACCGCAGTGTCTATTTGTCTTCAAAACAGTGAACAGTGAGCAACTGAGCATACCCTACTTTTTTAATTGATATCAAGTAGTATTATTTAACTAAAAAATTTTATAAAATCTTAAAAGCGAGCTTTTTTTATTGAATCTTGAAAAATAAATGAAAAATAATTACCCGAAAAATTTGTACCTTCGCCACCCCAGATTCAGCCGCCACTGAATAGTTTTTATGAATAATTTTTATTTAATCTAATGAAGCATAAAAAGTTTAGTATCTGTGAAAAATTTCGTTAATTTATCTACCGTTTCTAACTTTTGATTAAAAAAATATATTCAGAAGCGTATTTTTGACACCCAATATCTCAAAAACGAAGCGTTTAAAAGTACAGTGTGTCCATTTAGTGCGTAATTCTTCGATATCTCCAAAGCCATAACCTATAGCAAAAAAACTTTGGAGGAAAAACTTCTTCAGTTACTCAATTTGCTTATTTCAAAAATATTTTCAACATTACTGGGTGTTTTATAAAAGCGGGATGACTCGGAGACGAGTTTTTTCAAATGGAACACCCTGTATTGTTTATTCGGAATTTATTCCGCCGAGGTTTACCTTCACATCGCTGTAAAAAAATTGAAGTCGGTTACGGCGTTGCCAAGTTATAATTGATAAATCTATTTTTACCACTATTGAAGAGTCATGTTGAATTGGGCATGGTATATTCATTTATTCAAATTATGAAAATATTTTTGGCATACGGTAGTAGCAAGGTCTCACGTATACAAATTCAGTAATTTTGCGACATGTTCTTTAACAGGTTGCTCTATTTCGCATTTAGAATTTTGCAAGATTCAGATGGCATTCATTAGAATTTTTCAAATGGAACACCCTGTATTTTTTTTCACAAATTTATTCCGACATCTTTCACCTTATTATCGATGAAAAAAAAATCATAATCGGCTGCGGCGTTGTCAAGTTATGGATAATTTCCTAATTTTTACTATTATTTCGCGGAGTATAATTTTTACGTCACAGTTCTTCCATTCAAATAATCAAATTTCGTCATTGACCATTCATATATTTATTTACAATAGGAACATCTACACGCTCTCCAAGTTTGAATTTAAAACAGAGTGGATTTGACAAATTGATCCAAAATGCTACTTTCACAGATTTTTTGCAGACAACGAATTAATTTCTCGAAGTACACTTCCATTATTCGTGTAATGACCTGTCAAACATCGTCACAATCAAATATATCTTGAATTTATTTGAAATTTTGCTGAATTCCCTCCCGAAACCCGCGTAGTAAAGAAGTATTGTTTGTATCATTATGTATAGAGTTTGCCTCCTTCAAGTTTGATGGAGATTTGGTTTGTGGGAATAAACGAAAATAAAAGTGGTCCAAATTTCAAAAAATCGTCCTTATTCTCGCAATTCAAATCTCCATTGGTTGTATTGTTGTAGAAGTTGTCTTAAAGGTAGGCGTTTTGCTTTTGGCATGTTTGTTTCACATAGGTACATATTATTTTAATCATAAGTAACAAAACTACGGAATATTTCAAATTTTAACAATGCTAACCATGTCTCATAAGTTGCCCTGAGATAGTGATGAACATAAGGAAATTACTCATAACTTGAAAACCCCGCAACCGATTTCAATTCTTTTTTCAGCGATGAAAGGGCGAATGATGTCGAAATAAATCTGTGATGAAAAATACAGGGTGTTCCATTTGAAAAATTCTAGTAAACTTCGTCTGAATCTTACAATATTCAGAATGTAAATTTCAGCACCCTGTGAAGAATAATCTCGCAAAATTACTGGATTGGTGTACGTGAGACCTTGCTACTACTGTATGACAAAAATCTTCTAAAAATTTTAATAAATGAATATACCATACCCAATTCAACATGACCCTCCAATAGTAGTAAAAATGGGTTTATCAATCATAACTTGGCAACGCCTCAACCGAATCCAATTTTTTTCACAGCGATGTAGAGCTAAACCGTAGCGGAAAGAATTTTGAATAAAAAATACTGGGTGTTCCATTTGAAAAAACTCGTCTCCAACTCCTCCCGCTTTTATAAAACACCCAGTATTGTTGAAAATATTTTTGAAATGGAACCTTCAATAACGGAAGAGATTTGTTTCCAAAATTTTTTCTCTAGTGATAATGGATTTCGAGATATCGAAGAATTACGCACTAAATGGACACACTGTATATGTTCATAGGAAGTTTTTTTATTATTTCAACGAGTACTATACGCTGTTGAATTTTCCGTATTAAAAAACGGACCACCCTGTATATTGGTAAATATTCCTAGCATTAAAAAATCAATTGTCTCAAAATGTTTCCTCATGTGTGTACATAATGATTATAATAGAGAGTTGAAGTGTTGTCATGAACTTTAACGTGAAAACGTAGAAATTGACAGCTACGCATGCGCATTTTCCAATTCTTCACGTTTGCGTTGTTAGTGGGCTTACGGGTGTACGTTATCTCACGTTCCTTCACGTATACCTTAAATATCAACGTACGTTAACCAAACTATACTCGAAATATGCCGATGAGTCAAAATTATCAAATTCGAGATCACCAACGAGTTCTGCATCAAGGAGTCCTCTAATTTTGACAGGAATAAATGTTCGAATCTAAACACACAACCAAAAATGACCAATACAAACCGAAAACAAAATGTATTATTACGTTATGATGACAGTGACGACCAAAGTGGCGACTTCAACTCAATTTAACGACAATACGTAAACGTTATTTTTCGTACGTTAACGTCGACGTGGAGGTCTACGTACAGTGATTACTTCAACTCTCTATTAATTGAACCGGTAAACGCTCGGGTGAACGTGACAACACGGCGCACGAATTGTGGGCGTGGTCTTGTCAATTCTCAGCATTCAGCACAATGTCGTCAAGTCTCCAACATTTACTTAAAATTTTGTTATGGAGAATAAGACATATTTGGACATGCTGGTTGCTCTAAATAGTCAAGAATTAACTATAATATTATGTTTTATTCAACGACAGGACTCTAAAATCTTTTTGATAACTTGGTTATAATTTGTGACTTGGCAACCTTGCTTCATGAGTGGGAATGAAAGATTATCTGACCAATAACGAAACAGCATAAACACTGACGTCACCATTTATTTGACGTATCGCCAAATGGCGGCCATGAAGGTACGTTTGATATAAGCTCTGAAATTATCTACATAAAAAAGCGTGAGATGTGTTGCAAATATTAATTTAGGTCCCTAACGACACAGTGTAGTAATTGACCATTGGACTTTTTGATATAGGAGTGTTTGAAATAATAAATACTCGATGTTTCAGTTCTGGTTGGTGATCCCCCTCCAAGGTACCAAAAGAATCAGTATAAATAAAAAAATCACAATTCTATAAAAAAATCAGATACTTTTCCTAACAACACAGGGATGTCCTAGGTACGTCCCTTTTTTGTCCCGCGGTACAAGGACATGATTGGGACATCCAGGGGATGTCCCGTAGTCGTTGTCCAGTGGACATCCCGCCCGGTACATCCCTAGGTTATTCCATTCGTGTCCCTGGAATATTTGATATCCATTCACATCAGAGAGTCATTGAATTTCATCATAATATTGAGTCGAATTTTTTCAAAGATGCATTTCTTCCGGAAAATAATTGTAATGAAAATAAGGAATAAAGTCTCAAAACTTCTCAAGAAATGACCATTTTTCGCAAACAGAAATCGTAAATGCATAATGCCCCTCATTTTCAAACAGCCAAGAATAATAATTATAGCCGAATCCTAACAAAGTTTTATTTATCCAGCCATATTTTGTCTGTAGTTTAGTCCTGTTAATGAATCTGTTCAATACATAAATCTTCAGAAGGCATATTAGCCAATGGAGTAATAAGGTACGTGCGTGATAAGCTGAAGGTCCCGGGTTCAATCCCTACTCGACCTACATTTTGTTTTCTTTTGTCGAAGGCATGTCCCTGGGATATCCTTAGGACGTCCAAGGGATATCCCTTCTTCGTCTTCGGTACATCCCAAGGACGTACCAGAAGGGACATCATTTGGATGCCCTTTTCGTCTGAAAGCGGATGTCCTTGGGAGGTCCCTAGTATGTACTTTGTCCCGCGAAGGATATCCCTGGGATGTCCTAGTTTGAAATAAGGGACGTCCCTGGGAAGTGCCTAGTATGTACTCGTGTTGTTAGGGTTGATGATTTTCTACAACTCTGCTCCGCAGTGTCCTTGAAAAGCAACGAGATTGAGGACGCCCAACGCTTCATCGAAGAGTCCACCATGCGAACGGTGACTGCCCTCCTGGGCGAGGAGGCGGCCGATGATCCGGAGACGGTGCCCGAAATCGGCCTCGGGCCGGACGTGGCTAGCATGGGCCTGGCCGCCTCTTTGGAAGATACGACGAACGCCCCCAAAACCGCCCATGAGGACGATGTTCGCATCGATTTGGATATGGATCTGGAGGGGATCGATGATGATGAGATTGATACCTATATAATGAATGAAAAGGAGTTTGAGTACAAGAACGTTCTGTGGCATCGGAAGAATGCCGACTATTTGGAGGAGCAGAAAGGTGGGTTGTCGGTATTCTTTTAGATTTTTCCTATTTTAATGTCCTAACAAAATTTTCTCGTACGTCCCTGGAGTCTCATGCTTAGTTTCCGACCTGATGATTCTGAAGAAACCTCGAAAGTCTAAAATTTCAATTCTTGGCCCCTTCAGAAACAAAAGTACGCCTCTGGAGTCACAATTTTCATTTTTTACATTTTGTATTATTGTTATACAATTGAGAAATTATTAAAGAACCTTCAAAACTACTACAATAGCTGTATCAAGTGGAAACATGCCCCATATTTCTGTAGGCAAAATCATACATGGTCCTTCGAGCCGGATCATTCTCGCACCTAGATCGTAATTCTCATTCTCTTGATGTGAAACAATTCAAAAGTATGAAGTTTTTATTTTGACCCCCTGAGAAAAAAATAGTTCGCATTTGCAGTCGCAATTCCAGTATGCTTCCGGATGGTATCGAAAAAATCACGAAATTCAGAAATTTTGATCCTGGACCCCCTTCATCAATAAATTTTGCACGTCCTAGAGCCGCTGTTCTCATTTTCTCTCTGATTTTATGGAAGAAATTTCGAAATTCTTTCAATTTTGTTTCCAACCTCGGAAAGGAAAGTGAGCCTCTAGAATTGCAGTTCTGGTTCATTTTCGTGTTGTGTCGATGCGATTTCGAAACTCTGGAGTTTTTCATACTCGACCCCCTTCGGTGAAAAAAATCTTCCGGTAAGGCAAATCTCGGATGGTTTCGGAGGCGGCGCCGGCAATGGCAGAGGGAATCGACGATGATGAGATGGATACCTATATTATGAACGATAAGGAGTTTTAGTATAATAACGTGAAGAATTCCGACCATCTAGAGGAGCAGAATGGTGGGTTGTTCGTATATTTGGGATTTATTCTATTTTAATGGCCTAAAAAATATTTTTCGTACGTCACTGGAGTCTAAAATGTTAATTCGTGGCCCCTTCAGAAAAAAAAGTACGCCTCTGGGGTCACAATTTTCATTTTTTACATTTTGTATAATTTTATAACTATTATTGTTCTCCCTTTATAGATACAGTTGGTGATGTCATGAATACTACAGAAGTTTGTTATATTATTGAAAAATTATTAAAGAACCTCCAATGTCATACTAAAATATCGAAAGTATATAATTCCGTTATCAAACTACTACACTAGCTGTATCAAGTGGGAACCAGCCCCATATTTCTGTAGGCAAAATCCTACATGGTCCTACGAGCCGGATCATTCTCGCACACCTTGAGTCGTAATTCTCATTGTCTTAATGTGAGACAATTCGAAAGTCTGAAATTTGTATTTGGGCCCTCTGAGAAAAAAATTGTTCGCCCTTGCAATTCGTTATGTTCTTGATGCCACTGCTCTCATTTTTCTCTGATTTTATGGAAAGGAGTAATCTAAATTCTATCAAATTCATTTTTAATCATCTGAAAAAATTATGCCTCTGGAATAGTTTCGTTCATTTTTTCGAGTGGTGTCGAAGCCATCTCAAAAATTCTGAGTATTTCACACTTGATCCCTCCGCCCTGATCGTAATTTTCACCTTATTTCGGTTTTCATGGAAGAAGTTCCGAAATTTCGACATTTTTATTTTTTACCCACGGAAAGTAAATGGGCACAGTCCTGAAGTCCCAATTTATGTCTTCCTGTTGGTAAAAGAAATACAGGATACATTTTCGGAATCCGGAAATCAATCAATCAAATGATATCTTCTGAAATACAAATGACACTTTCTGAAATTCAATTGACTATTTTGAAATACAATTGAGGCTTTCTGAAATACAAGTACCTGGTCTGAAAAACAAATGACGCTTTCTGAAATGGAATTGAATTCTGAAATACAATTGACGCTTTCTGAAATATAATGGAGAAGATTCCTATATTGACGTTTTTATCTCACTGTAAAGTTTGTAAAAAAATAATGTATACGTATTTTCCTTTTTCGTGAGATCAAATCTCACTTCAGAAAAAAATAAATAAAAGAGGAACTTGGCTCCTCCACCATTCCTATGACGTACTTTCTGAAAATACACATTCACAAAAAGTTAAAATACGATTCCCTGTGCCAGATTATATCTTGCTACAGCGCCTATAATACTTCGAGTCCGTCCACACAAGGGACCCTAGTCCACACCACTCAAAATACTGACAGGCAGGCACAACAAGAGGAAGGAGCCATGGGTGTTGGCTTCATTATGTTCTGACCGATGATAGTAAATTAGAAAGGATAATATCATTGAATATAGCCGATAGTGATTCATTGATTCAATGATATTTTCCCTTAGGATCGAGCTTTATTCGAGATATTTCGATGCATCAATAACAAGATCATAACCTGTCAGAATGAAGCCAACTACCTTCTGCATTTCTGCTCCGAGTGTATGTGTGGTTATGTATGTTTTTGTTTACCAGTTTTACTTCTGCTTCTATTTTTTTATCGTTTTTCATTCGTTAGCTATTTGCTATCTATATTCTTCACCATCAGCTGTTTTCAGACTAGTTCAGAATGTACGTCACGTGGACATAAAACTGGAGAGTTCCTTACTTATTTTATGAACATTAATCATTGAAAATGAGTAAACAATGATAGATTCATTTTACTTGATTTTTTGGGATTTTCTCTGCTCGTTTCTAAAAAATATAAATATGCGTATTATTTCAATATATTTGTAGTGGGACAAATCAGATGATTTGCCCCAAAATGTCACTGCGTTTAACAAATTTTTTATCATCAGGGAGTCTAAAAAAAAAATCCAGTAGCTTGTCAGTGACACTACTTTGTTTGAAAAAATGTTTGAAGGAAAGAAATAGCGATATATTGAAAAAAATATAGAATTTTTACTTATCTTTGGACGTTTCGGGAACGAATCTGCTCCCGTTCTCAACATGAAAATGCGAAATATTTCACTTTGGAAGTTGTGCTCTGCTTATAGTTTGACACTTCTCAGTGTCATACTGATGTTGGCATATGAATGGGTGATTTTAGTCTACAAATGAGTTACAGGATGTTTTCATCAATTGATCTTGAATCTACCATTTTCATGTTCAGTTTTCAGTGAATACCATGATCTATCTGTATCAACTGAACAGGAAGCAATGCTATTGTCTCCGTTCAGAAGAATGCAAGCGGATTCCTTGATTTTTTTTGGTCGTTATCTTCCTACAGACAGTATTAAACAATGGTAGGTTCCATAGCCAGTGATGTAAAAACAATGTTGCTTTCTCTTCCAGTGAAGGCCGAGCGATTGCAAAAGGAACGCGACGAAGGCAAGCCGGAGAAGAAGCGCAAGCGCACGACGAAGAGGAAAGCGATCGGGCCGGCGAATTCGGCCGGCGAGGCCATCGAGAAGATCGTGCAGGAGAAGAAGATATCGACGAAGATCAACTACGACGTGCTGAAGAGCCTGAGCGCGGCGCCGACGCCTTGCGAGACCGTCGACGTCGAGGCGGAGGACGCGGCCACCACTTCTGAATCGATCAAAAGGTGAGCTTACAGACCCAAGAATGAATATTTGAGCTACGGAAATGCCGAAATGCTCAAAGTGGAATGAAATATACTGGGTGACACAGGAGACATGTAACATCTTGTAGTTTTTTTATTTGAAGGGATAGAAATTTGAAATCCACAAGGGTTATATTCCTTTGAACCCAATGATAACTTTTTTCAACCACCTGTTTGATTGGAAGTAGACCCAACTTTTTTTTTTCAAATGGCACCCCGTATATTTCTTTAGTCTATCTTATTCGCTTTGAAATTCTCTGGGGTGCTACTCAGGTATCTTGAATTCGTCTTTTCTGCGCATAGCGTCATTTGCGAGTCTATACTCGCACCAAAATGATCACGGCGACTTGGGCGAACTGATAACTGTGAGCTCAGACTGCTAGCAATTGTCTTACTCGCAGTGACGTATTTGAAGATGCGTCGTAGCGCATCATACTAATTCCACCATGTATGTAACTATGTCTCACAATTTGATATTCGTTCATTAATTGGCTGTTGAATTGCATTTTAATAAATACATGAAGTTGGCTGTGGCCTGAATACAATGATATTTCGATGCTTGATAGGCTTAGAAATCCAAAGATCATTACTTAGACGATATCAGAATATTTTCCATACCCTAATCGGTCCCAGAAGATTGCCAATAATTTCATCTAGTTTAAAAAAATCATCTGAAAATAACTCACGGCCCAATAATGAAGGTTATGAAAATTTGCCCTCGGATAAGGAAGTTCTATATCCTGGATCAGAATTTATCATAAACCTGCAGAATTCTACCCTCCTTACCGGATCCCCTACAGGTGTTTCCAGGTGTACCCAGTTAGATAGCTATTGCCTCAAGGAAGTTATAACAAATTGACAAATATGGCTTAGTGGTTTTTCTGAAAATAACCGCTAGAAAGTGTTAAAATCCACAATTCACAAACAAAAATACGACTTATAATTGAAGAGTGACTTCCACTCCACAAAGGTGCTAAGTGCCAAAAATGAAGTTTCGAGATATTTAAGAAAAAAGTAATAAAAACGTCAATATTTGTTGTTTTCGTTTATTAGCATCAAAAATCGTATGAAAGGTCAACGGGAAACCAATTCTAACTAAAACCGATATCTGTTATGAAACACAGCTGAATATAAAAATTATTTCTTGAAAAAAAAAATAGAAACGAGGTAAGTGCCACATTTTTTTATAACAAAATAGGATCAGGAAGTATTGCTGATATAATTTGGAGTTTTTCAAACTCGAAAATGAGGATATATGCAATAGTCAAACTGACATTGATCTCAATAATAAAAAAAATGACAAAAGAACGAGGTGTCTAATGATTCGACAATACAGCAATTCACTGTGGTACTTGCCCCCTTTGATGGCAAATAATCGTTGTCGCTTACTGCTGGCTCCATCTAATTGTTGTTGTTGAAAGGATATTATTACTCATGGAACTTACAGCTTTTGTCAGGTCATAAAGCATGTCGTTCAACACCGTTCTACGGAAATATCTCAATTCATGAAATTATGGCACTTAGCACCTTTGTTACTTCCTCTCTTCAATTTATGAATGATCTAAATTATTTCTTGACTTTTTTCATTTCAAACATAAGACCATATAATGTTGAACATATGTTTTCTACTTGAAAGGTTGAAAAAATGTACAGCAGATTTTCGGGAAACTAACTTCTATACCCTTGGGAAAAAAATGTATCTCGAAAACCATCCACTTTGCATAATGCATATTAGGAATAAATTCGCTCCTGACCACCTCCCCTATCACATCCCCAAAGAAATGTATCGAATTACCAGTAACCCTGTACCCTGTATAGTATTCGTTGTATTCAATTTCGACCCTGACATTCGTGTCTTTGAAGGAGTCACATGGTCACATCTTGCAGTGTTGTTGGTCGACAGCTGCTCCACAAAAATCAACGTTGACGCAAGAATTCATGTCTATGAGTTTGAGTGACAGTTTGGTAACTATAACTTAATACTCATTAATCTTCAACATGTCTTGGATGGTATCCTCTTCAGTTTCCAATCTTTTCTATCGGCTTCTCCTGGTCAATTCTCCTTCCATGCTGCTCGGCTGATGGATCGTTTCGTGGACATTTTTGTTCCGGTCACTCAGATCACTCTGTGTGCAAAGAAGGAATAATTTTGGACATCTGCTCATGTGGTCGCGGCAATCAATCCAAGTTGTGGGTACCCTTGGTGTGGATAACGGCACCTCTGGGAAACTATGCAACATCTTAGAGTAAAACAGCCTTAGCTCTGTGCAGGGGGCACCACAAATGGTGACGTCAGTTTTTATGCTGTTTCGTTATTGGTCAGATAATCTTCGATTTCTACTCATGAAGCAAGGTTGTGTCAAGTCACCAATTATAATCAATTTATCAAAAATCTTTAGGAAGGAAACACTTGCGATTTTATTCGTCTATACGAATATTATTGCATAGATTTCGGGAATGTTCTGCGTGGCATATAGCCAGGAAAGTAGTTGTTTTTCTCTCGTAATCTATATTTTTCGTTCATTTTATGAACTATATTGTGGTAATGACTCTGGGTTTCTCTCTATTTGTGACCATTAAATTCCACTTTATAAGTATTTGGCTCTTTCCTAGTTGATTAGTGGCCTGTTGTTGAATGAAACACGAGATAAATCATTAATATAAGGAAGCCATGATATTATAGTTCATTCTCTACTTTTTCGAGCAACCAGCATGTCTAAATATCTCTAATACTCCATAACAAAATATCATGCTGATGTTGAAGACTTTGCAACAATGTGCTGAATGCTGAGAACTGACAAGGCACCACCCACAATTCGTGATAACGTGTTGTTACGTTTACCCTCGAGTGACCTGTAGTCAGGGTTTGAATAAGTCATGACTTTTGTGAAAAAGTCATCAAAGTCCGACTTTTTGAATTAAGTCAGACTTTTTTTAATTAATTCATTTGAAAACAAAAAAACAAACAAATTTCATTCACCCAAAGCGAAATAGAAAAAAGAAACAAAAAAACTATGTTTTTATTCCCTTCAGAAATCTTGTAGAATAACATCATAATATAACATGTAATTTTTTCAAAACAAAATTAAAAGTGATGATAGAACACAAAATAATAGATACATATAGATCCAGTATCATCCATAAAGTTCTTAACACATGAAGATAGATAGATAGATAGATATTTATTCATCATTGAAGTTTACACATATAGTTACATATAAACTTATCAGACTAGTCAAGTTCCATTCTCTCTCCCCATTCACAAAACAAAACACTGTATACATACATTTCCATTCAATCTCTCACACATACATAAATGTAAATAGAATAATTCGATCATCTCGAAGTTAGATACTCCTCAATGGAATAAAATGCATTTTGACATAAATAATTGAATATTGTTGTTTTGAAAGTATTGAAATTTTTTATCTCACCAAAAATATTGTTGAAATGATTAAAACATAATATTCCTTGATATATAGGAGAGTTCTGTCCAACAGTAAGCCTTGAAAATGGTAAACGAAGGTCATTCTTATTTCGAGTATGGTGATGGTGAATTTCATTACCTTCTATGTACATATCCTGCTCTTTTTTTATATTCAATGTCAAAAGGTATACATATAGAGATGGTAAAGTGAGAACTGACAGGGCTTTAAAGTAATCCTTACATGATACATCGTTTCGAATACCCATCATGCATCTTATTATTTTTTTCTGTGCAATAAATACTTTGTTACTATGTGGTGAATTTCCCCAGAAGATCAAACCGTAACTTAGTGCCGACGATACTAGTCCATGGTATGCCATTCTGAGAACATCGAAAGATACAGTGCCCTTCAGCTGTCTGATAATGAAATTGATACTGCTTAATTTTTTTACCAGATTTTCAATATGGTCTCTCCAACTCAACTTTTCATCAATTGTAACGCCAAGAAATTTTATACTTGAGACTTGTTCTATTGATTTATGATTTACTTTCACAAGAGGGCTCGCATTACAACTGATGTTTTTCCGCAGGAAAAGCATGAAATAGGTTTTTGAAATATTCATGATCAATCCATTATCAAGACACCATTTGAAGAATTCTTCTGCACATACATTACTTTGATGTATGGTTTCGACTAAATTATCATGAGATATTATGTGATTTGTATCGTCGGCATAAATAATGGTGTTTCGAGGCGAACTACACGATAAAATCATGTCATTTACAAATATGATGAAAAACAGCGGGCCAAGTATTGAACCTTGTGGTACACCCATGGAAACACCACTTGACTCTGATTTGAATGAATCTATAGTGACAATTTGGGTCCTATTAGATAAATAGGAAGCAACCCAGCTATTGGCTACTCCACGAATTCCAATTCGATTCAATTTTTGAATGAGAAGATCATGATTCACAGTATCGAAAGCTCTACTGAGATCGAAATATAAAGCAATTGGGTGTCCTTTATCGTTCAAGCTAGAATAAATAGCATCACATAATTCTTTCATAGCTGTCTCCGTAGATTTATTAGGCCGAAATCCATGTTGTGAGTTATTTAACAATTTATGGTTTTCCAAGAAGTTGCTAAGACGCTTATTGAAACAATAATCAATTATCTTAGCAAGCTGACTTTGCAGACAAACATTTCTGTAATTGTGGGTATCTTCCTTGGAACCCTTTTTCTTATATATTGGTTAAGAAAAAGTTAATTAGTAGAATATCGAAACATTTTTTCTTGGGGATCTATTATGCATGTCTGACTACTTAAAAGTAGATTTTGACACATGTCACTTGATCACTGGTATGGCGGTAAATTCAAAAAATTACGATGGCAAAAAGTGGGGTTAGATGGGAAGATGAAGTTATTTTAAAGAAATAAAAATAGCTATTTTCAGTTTTCTCAAATAATGGCTGGAAACTCCATATGTGAGCATGAAATTGAATTCTATTCAACTTGTACATCATCAACATCACTACTGTAAAAAAAAGAGAATTGTAACAAAATTGAAGAATATTCGGAAAAATATAGCTATTTCCAATTCTTCTCCAAAAATTGCTCGAAACTGAATGTGGAATAGCAACTTAATAAGAAATGTTTATGGATATTTTGTCATCTAACCCCACTTTTCGTCGCTTTATAGTATTATTTTTATTTACCACCATACCAGTGATCACGTGACATGTGTCAAAATCGATTTTCAAGTTATCGGATATGCATAATGAATCGCTGAGAGAAAAAAATTCGATGCTGTGATAATAAACCTGTTCTCATGTGTTATGGACTTTATGGATGTTACTTGATACTGTATATATCTGTTAATAAAAATCTCTGTCATGCTTGAAATAACAAAGTCTTGCCAAAATACGATCGATTTCTTCACTTTAAACTAGTTGAAATCAAAAGTAATAGTGGAATTTGTCTCATTTTTAAAAATTTGAATGAATTGATAACTTTTTCGAAAAAAGTCAATGGAATCAATTCACGAATTAAATCACTGATTTAATTCATATGAATTAATTCATGCTAACCCTGCCTGTAGTGTGAATTAATATAATATTATTATTAACACAAATGTATTATAAGCAATAAACCACAACAGATGAGGAAATATTTCGCGACAATTGATTTTTATGTCAAATTAGGAATATAACCACTACAAAAATTGAGGATTTATGAATCATTGAATAACTATTATTTCTGGAGTTCCCAATCGTATTTCAACACAACATGGCAACCGTGCCATGGTCTGCCCCTACTTACGAAATCGTGACGTCAGTTTTTAATCGCAGTAAATTTTAGCCGTTTGAAGATACCGTGGTATTATTGTTGATTTTAGCACCTCAAAATCGAACGAAAAATTTTAAAACAATATGAAATTTAAAGGTATTTGAGTGATGATTCTACACCTTTTTCAGATGTATTTCAGAAAGCGTCAATTCAATTTCAGAAAGCGTCAATTGTATTTCAGAATAGTCAATTGTATTTCAGAAAGTGGCAATTGTATTTCAGAATAGTCAATTTAATTTCAGAAAGCGTCAAATGTATTTCAGAATAGTCAATTCAATTTCAGAAAGCATCAATTGTATTTCAGAATAGTCAATTCAATTTCAGAAAGCATCAATTGTATTTCAGAAAACATAATTTGAATTTCAGAAAGCGTCATTTGTATTTCAGAAAACATAATTTGAATTTCAGAAAGCGTCAATTGAATTTCAGAAAGCATCAATTGTATTTCAGAATAGTCAATTCAATTTCAGAAAGGGTCAATTGTATTTCAGAATAGTCAATTGAATTTCAGAAAGCGTCATTTGTATTTCAGAAAACATAATTTGAATTTCAGAAAGCGTCAATTGAATTTCAGAAAGCATCAATTGTATTTCAGAATAGTCAAATCAATTTCAGAAAGGGTCAATTGTATTTCAGAATAGTCAATTGAATTTCAGAAAGCGTCATTTGTATTACAGAAAACATAATTTGAATTTCAGAAAGCGTCAATTGAATTTCAGAAAGCATCAATTGTATTTCAGAATAGTCAATTCAATTTCAGAAAGGGTCAATTGTATTTCAGAATAGTCAATTGAATTTCAGAAAGCGTCATTTGTATTTCAGAAAACATAATTTGAATTTCAGAAAGCGTCATTTGTATTTCAGAAAACATAATTTGAATTTCAGAAAGCGTCAATTGAATTACAGAAAGCATCAAGATCGATTAGTTAGTAGAAAGTGCACTCCATGTAAGAATGCTTAGGATGTTTAGTGCTTCCTGTAGTGATGTTTTTAATTAAATCACCCCAAATTCCTTTTTTATGTACCTTTAGGCACCTTCATACTATTAGATGAACAGATTACGGAATTTCAGGTATAGGGGACTATCATAGGTACACTTATTTCTATTGCTATCAAGAAGTTCTGATTTTTACATGTTTGTCCAATAGGAAGTGACTGATGGCTGTTTGATACTGTAAAATAGGCTTCGTAATAGCATTCACAAGCTCTGTTGCTTTGACGTGAATGTCATGATATTTTCACGATTTATAAAGTTGTCTGGCAGGAGAACACCC